>PVKE010003576.1:0-71164 GCA_004027555.1 Craseonycteris thonglongyai | reverse complement strand
TCCACATCACATCACCCATGCATAGTGTTATGTGCCCACCACCCAGAATCAGCTCCCCCTCTCCCACCATATATATAGTGTCCACTCCCCCCTCCATCCACAACTCTCCCTCCCCCCTTCCTCCCCCCTCCAGGTAACCACCAAACTATTGAGTGTGTCCATAATGCTGGTGCCCTCTCCCACCTCCCCTCCCTCTCTCTCTCCCCCCTCCTCCCCTTCCCTCAGGCAATCACCAAGTTATTGAGTGTGTCCATAGGTCTCTGTGTCTTTGTTACTTTCAGTTTTATATTCCACCTATAAGTGAGGTCTGGTATTTTATCTATTTTTGACAGACAGAAACAGAGACAGAGAGAGACAGAGAGAAGGGGGAGGGCCCAGAGCAGTCTCCATAGTTGACAGCATTAGTTTTCCATATAGTTTCACTCCACAGGTGGGCACGGGGCTGCACAGGGCAGGAACTGGGCTGGGAGCCTCCCACATAGGTCCCGGCAAGAACTGAGCTGGGGGCACAACCCAGTTCAGCATGTGGGTCCACACAGGCCAGGGCTGGGATTCGATCCCTGGTCCTTGGGGCTTCAAAGCGAGCACTTTACTCACTGAGCCATCCCAGCTTTCCCGTGGTTTGTCCTCTTAAGCTTCTGAATCCACCCTAATCAGTATATGCCTCTGGTAGCTGCTGATCTTACAATGAAAGGCTCAAAGAAAGACTTGAACCCAAATTATAATAGAGCCACCCAGTCGATCCACAAACGCATGACCCAAAGCCCTGTAAGCCACTAAAGTTTTTCAAGTTGTTTGTTGTACACTATTATCACAGCAATAGCCTACTAATACATATTCTTCAAAGAAAAGAACATGATCACAGTATTGATGTGTGTAAGATACAAAAGGTCCTTTTTAAAAATCAAGCTTAGGTATTTATTCATCCAATAAATTCTCAATGAGCACTTATGTTTCAGACATGGTACTAGAGATTTAAAATTAATAATATTAAGAGAAAAGGGGCCCAAATGAGTACAAGAGATTGTTTTAGCTAGTTCTTCCTCCTCTAGCGACTGGGTATTCAAATCCTTCTCCCCCACCTCACTCTCCAAACACCTAATTCCCCATATCTACCACATACACAGCCCTCACAAATCCCCAAGGACCGCCTGCCACTTTCCCTAGGCTGGACAATTTCCAGCTGAGAGCTGACATTCCACAGTCTCTTATATCTTCCCGGGTGTCTGCAGCTGACTGAGATAAGCCTAGTTTGGAGAACTACAGGCCACTTGGGTGCTGTTTGCCCGTGTACTGCTCATTGCCCCTCCTGCCTGGCAGGTCTCCGTGCCATGTTGCCGTTTCTCATTGCAGGTATGCCAGGGCTGTAGCCCCGCCATTACTGAAATAGCTCACCAGGTTAGCTCCTAAGAACTGAAGGATCTCTCAACATTCAGCTGGCTTTTTCAGCTCATCATCCTCCGGGGGATTCGAGGGCCCAGACAGTGCTTGAGAAAGCCACGTCATGGAAAGAGGAACAGAGAGAAAAATTGGAAGGGTTGCTGTGGGTTCCCTCTTCACTTGGGTCTCAGAGCTTTCTAGTTGCAAAAACTACGTGAAGCACAGACTTCAGAGCAAGGAACATTAGCAAGGATAATGAGGGGCATTGCAGAACCATAAGGGAGATCAATTTACCAAAGAGACATAACAATGCTAAATATGTATTCATCTACCAACAGAGCTTCAAAATATATCTAGCAAGTATTCATAAAACAAAAAGAAAAACAAGTGTGTCAGGATAGCTCAGCAGGTTGAGCATTTGCCTTGCAACTCTGAGGTCCAGGGATCAAATCCTGGCCTGGCCCGAGCAAGGTCTCCAGTTTGGTTCCCACCCTGCATGGCCCCACGTCCACCTGTGTGTAATGAAACCATGTCACAACTAATGATGTACAACTATGGAGACTGCTCTGGACCCTCCTGCGTGTCTCTCTCTCTCTCTCTCTCTCTCTCTCTCTCTCTCTCTCTCTCTCTCTCTCTCTCTCCCCCTCTCTCTCTCTCCTTCTCTCAAACAGTAAAACAAATCTTCAACCAAGAAAAGAAAGAAAAAATAGACAAATCTTCCATTGCACTTGGAGAGTTTAACATTCATCTCCCAGTAATCAACAGAATAAGCAGACAGAAAATCAGGAAGGCTAGAGAAAACCTAAATAACACTATCAACCAATGTGACCTATCTGACATGCCTAGAAGACTCCAAAATGTCAAAATACACTCTCTTTCAAGTAGACATGGAACATTTACCAAGGTCAAAAGTGCACTTAGCCATAAAACATGCTTCAACAAATTTTTAAAAATTGAAGTTATACATAGTATTTCAAAGACCACAATAGAATTAAATTAGAAATCAGCATCCAAAATATATTGGAAAAATCACCAGTATTTAGAAATTTAACAATATAATTCTAAATAACTCATAGACCAGAGAGGATTTCACAAAGTGCATTAGAAAACATGTTATGTTGAATAAAAGTAAAAACAGAGCTTATACAAATCTGTAGGATGAACTTAAAGCAGAGAGTAGAGGGACATTAATAAAATTAAATGCTTACAGTATAAATAAAAGAAAGGATGCAAATCAGTTATAAAAATTTTTACCTTAAGAAAACTATAAAAAAAAAAGACAAATTAAATTCAAAGTAAGCAGAAAGAAGGAAATGATAAAGATCAGAAATCAATAAAATTGAATACTGAAAAACTAGAGAAAAATCAATGAAACCAAAAGCTGTTTCTTCATAAAGATTAATAAAGTTAATAAGCATCTAGCCAGGCAGGTCAAGAAAAAGAGACAAGATTTAAATGACCAGTATCAGGAATAACAGAGGTGATATCACTATAGATCCTATAGACATTAAAAAGAAAATAAGTGAATATTATGAAAAACTCTATGTCAATAAATTTGACAGCTTGAATAAAATAATCAATTCCTTAAAAAACATAAACCACTAAAACTCACTAAATATAACCTCATTAACCCTATATCTATTAAGGAAACTGAATTTTTAGTTAAAAAACTTTTCCACAAAGGAAACTCCAATGTCCATATAGCTTCACTAGCATTCTACTGAACATTTAAGGAAGAAAAATGCCAATTCTACACAGACTCCTGCAGAAAATTGAAGATCAGGAAATATTTCACACTTGTTCTATAAGGCCAGCATTACTCTGATACCAAACCCAGACAATATTTCAAGAAAAGAAACCAAGACCAATATGCCTCATGAAGAGATGATAGATCCAAAAATTCTAAACAAATGTTCAGCAAATCAAATCCCACGATATAAAAATATCATAACTTAGTGCTTAGCTCAGAAAAGCAAAATTGGTTTAAGATTTGAAAATCACCATATTAACAAAAGAAAAACCATGTGAGCATCTCAACAGATGCTCAGGAAAAGAATTTTATTAACTCCAGCATCCATTCCTGATAAAAATTCTCAGAAGCTAGAAAGATCTACTCTACTGAAAAAAGAAACAAAGGAAGTAAGGACTGGAAAAGAGAGAGAGGAAGAAAAGACAGCAAGCAGGAAGGTGGGACAGTAGATGCAAATGAAAACAAAGTAAGATTAAGGTGAGCATCCGGTTTCTATCAAGGCAGGTGGTGGTTGCTTCAAAGAGTCATAAGCAAAGCCCAAGTCATTGAACAAGGGAGAAAGAGGCAAAGGAGAAACAGCACCTCCTCCCCATATTTGCATGCATGTATGTGCAACACATACACACAGGCGCATGCACGCACTCACGTACACATGCACACACTGTCCAAGAACCGTGCACGCCCTGATCTTACTGGCTGTGTCCTTCATATCAAACAAACCTGGCTTGTTTCACTTGAAGGATTATTTAGATTTAGGTCTGCTTTATAGGGCTCTCGAAGAAAGGCAGAGAGAGGGAGAGAGGAAAAGGGGGGAAACAGGTCTCTAAAAGAGAACTCAGCGATTAGAAAGGAGCCAAGACTAACAGCTTGAAGGGATCCAGCAGCCTGGGAAGCCAGCAAAGCTCTGGAGGTGACTGTCCTTTATATCTACCCCCACATCCCCTCCCCCCACGGGTACTGTTGAGCCCTCCCCTCCCTCCTTCCCATCTTCTCTCTGCAGCAGCTGGTGGTCACCCCTAATACCCCAGACTTTTCCTATCATAGTTGACTTTGTGTTGAGTGAGAAAGTCTTCATAATATAGTATCTACAGAGATATCAAAGCACAAGTTAGTATAAAGAAATGTTTGATGGCAGAGAGCATGGTACCTCTCCATCTCCATCTCCTGGGGAGCTTAGCCAGCATTCAGCACCTAGACGTGCAACCTGGGTATAGAGAAAAGAAGAAACGATGACCAGAAAACTAGGGTTCCAGCCCCAGCTCAGGCCTGTTTGGCCATGTGATCTCCTGCCATTCAGCTTCTACAGACTCAAGATTTTTTGTCAGAGAGTGACCTCTGTTTTGCCCATGTCACAAGGTGGCTGGAAGGCAAGAAAAGAGATGAGGCATATGAAAGTGCTTTCCACAAACTCAAAGGAATGAGAGGCACCCAGGAAAGCTTCTGCTGACTGACTGACTGACGAGTGACTGATAATGTTCAGGGGAAAGGCCTCCCTGCTTTTTTCAAACACTTTTTGCAAGAAGCCAAGGGATAATGGGTACAGTCTTTAGGGGCAAAGACAAGCATCAAACTGGTTGAACATTGTGTTCTAGCCAGAGACTTTCCTACTCTCTGCCTCCTCTAATGGAATTCCTGTCCAAATTCATGAAATGTGTCTATGTTGGAGTCTCTAATTAAAGACTTGCAAGAAAGATAAAAAGTCATTATGTCTCACCTTAGGAAGCACTCACATTACTCAGGATTTTCAGTGAGAGGCCCCAGGGAATGTCTGTCTTCTGAGATGTGGCAAAACCACCAGCCTTCCTGAACTTTTGTACAATTCGCTGACATTCAGAGGCTCTAATGACCCCTGTCAACAACTACACTGGGCCCAGTGAGCCTAATCCTAGGCTTCAGAAAGAGCTAGGAGAATAAAGACCCACCAATTTCTAGTCTTTGGGAAGAGCAACCATGTCACTCCTGGTGAAAGAGAATCAAGACACCGCATTGAAATAGGCGTGTGGGAAAAGTAGAGGTGAAGGAGAAAAAGAGGAGTGCTTTGTCTTTGTGTGCCTTGCGTCTTAAAGGACAGATTAGTGGCTTTATGCAGACTAGACTTGGGTGTGGGGCTGGGGAAGGGCAGTAGGGTATGGGTAGGAGATAGTCAGGAATCTATTGGAAGAGTGGGGTGGTTGGTGGAGAGATGCTAATGCTGTGGACCAAGGTCAGCAGTGGAGAAGTGAGAAATGGGTAGGTTCTCTTGGAGCCCTGGGGCACTCTCTGGTAGCTTCAATGTACAGGGTACCTTGCTAAATGCTTTTCCTTTAAGAACAGAAATAGCAAATATGCCCACTTCTACCACTTATTCAGCATGGTATTGGAGATCTTAGCCAGTGTAATAAGGCAAAAAGAAAAAAGTTAAGAAGTTAAATGAGAGAGGGAGGGAGGGAGGGAGAGAGAGAAGAGAGGGGGGATGGAGGGAGAGAAAGAGAGAGAGAGAAAAGGGAGGGAAGAAGGAATAGAAGGAGGGAGGGAGGGAGGAAGGAAGGGCATGCATTAAGAATAGAAAAAATGAAGTAACATTGTCTTGCAGACAAAAATCATCCTATGGAAAAAAATTCTACATATATAGCAATTACTAGAATTAATAAATGAGTTTAACAAGGTCACTGGATAGAAGGCCAATATAAAAACATTTTCATATACTACAGGAGAAGCAATTTGCAATTAAAGTAAAACAATCAACTTATAACAGTATCAAAATATATTATATAGAGATAATTTTAACAAAATATGTGCAAGATTGGTACAATGAGAAGTACAAAACTTTGCTGAAAAAAATCAGAGAAACTAAATAAATGTAGAGATATACCATGTTCGCAAACTGATTCAATAGTATTAAGTTGTCAGTTCAACAATATGTCAGTACCCCAACAGCCATTTTTTGATTTAAAGATTTATTTTTATTGTTTTGACAGAGAGAGAGAGAGAGAGAGAGAGAGAGAGAGAGAGAGAGAGAGAGAGAGAGAGAGAGAGAGAGAGATACCGAGACAGAGAGAGAACTGAACTGGGGAAACTCCCCAGTTCAGCACATGAGTCCGCACTGGCCGGGACCGGGATTTGATCCTAGTTCCTCGGGGCTTCAAAGCGAGCGCTTAACCCGCTGAGCCATCCCGGCTTTCCCAAGGGTGTTTTAAACACACGATAGCACAGCTGAATAATCTTATGGAAAAAAATGAACCTTGACCTGTAATCACACTATACCCTCAAATTAACTAGAAATGCTAGTAGATGCTGAAAGTATAAAACTTCTAGAAGAAAACATGGGAGAAAATCTTTGCAATCCTAGTGTAGGCAAATAGTTTTTAGACATGACACAAAAGCATAAATCATAGAAGAAAAAAATTTATAAATTGGACTTCATCAAAATTCAAGACTTTTTTAGTTGCCCCCTGATTTTTATCAGAATAAAAATGGGACTTGCGAAGCCACTGTTTGTGGACAGATGGTGGGAGGCATTCTAAAGCTACAGGGGCTTGGTAAGAGACCCCCCCACCCCCACCCCCATGCTCAGCACTGAGGGCAAAACTTTTGCTTCTCGAAATGCACAATGGAAAAAAAAAAAAAGCCAGAAATAGGGAGAAAATGTTTGTGATACATATTTCTCACAAAGGACTTGACTCTGGTGTATATAAAGAACTGTAAAACTGAATAGTAATAAAATAACCCACTAAAAAGGGGCTAAAAGATTTGATACTTTACCAAAGAAGCAATACAAAAAAATGCCATGCTTTTCCAATCCTGCCAATGAGTGCACTGTCCTCCAGGAAAACGCGCACGCGCACACACACACACACACACACACACACACACACACACACACACACACATTCCTTTCCTTGACTGCTAAATGTTCACTTGACTTTCAAGGTCCAGTGTAAATGTTCTTTTATCATACAACTTGTCTTATTTTATTATGGTTGTCTCTTTCTGGATCTGCTTCCTCCACTTGAACATGAACTCTTTAAAGGAGGGGATTCTATATTCCTCATCTTATCTCTAGCACAAAGCACAAGGCTAGGCTTCGAGTATGTGCTCTTGTAAGTGTTTACAAATGGGGTGAGGGGGCACTTTTCATGTTTATTTCCTGAAATGCAGATGACATCTTAATCCTATCGTTTCTCCAGTCAACATGAGGAGCAATAAAAAATCCTAGATCCATGAAATCACCGCAATTTTGAGCTCAGGGGATCACAGGTGTTTACAAATTCTGTCCTGCAAACCTGAGGTGGTTCCTCAGAAGTCACACGCTACGGCTGAGGAATATTTCTCTGTAACTTTATTTCAAGGGATGCGTAATATTCTATTGTTGGGGTTTATCAAAAATTATTTCCAAACCCTCTTTTATTAGTAATGTGTTTGCCAAGTTTTTGTTTTCATTCCTGATACGACAGTGGGCTTCTGGTATGATTGACCAAGGATTTATCCACTGCTTTTCAGTCCTAACAACCTATTATTAGATCGACCTCAACTTCATCCCCCTCCTGCAATTAACTTTGGTGTAATTTTATTCAAAGCCAAGTAGTAAATAGTGCATAAGCCAGATGATATGTCTCCTTAAGGTTCGGTAATCCATGATCATCCTTTGGTTTTCAGACACACTTTTCAAGGTCACAATAAATTACACAATGACATGATTTGTGCTCCCAGGTAGCTCCCTCAATCCTTTGCCCAACCCACTCTAAGCACCTCTGCACATCTGTTTCTACCCCACCTTACTGATTTGGGTATCACATCAGACAGCTAATGGGCTGCAGGAGAGACAGAGTCCTCTCTGTGCCTTTACACAAACAAACAAACAAATAAACAATAATAAAGGAAAAATACAACACGTGAGATTTTCCCAAATGCTCGAAACTTAAATTGAAGTTTAGACAGAAAATAGTATCGTTTATCATTCTAGTAAAATTTATTTAATCATGAGAAATGTTATGAAAGAGGATATTGAAAATTTGTTCAGATGAATTAACAAGTGGATCTTCATCACTGCAAATGAGATATAGAAAGAGCAGAAGGTCAGAACACGGAAACAACCACAATGCCCTTCGATAGATGACTGGATAAAGAAGATGTGGTACATTTACACAATGGAATACTACTCAGCGATAAGAAATGATGAAACACAGTCATTTGTGACAACATGGATGGACCTAGAGACCATCTTATTAAGTGAAATAAGTCAGACTGAAAGAATCAGGAAACATACGACCTCACTTATAGGTGGAATATTAAACTGAAAGTTACAAAGACACAGAGACCTATGGACACACTCAATAGCTTGGTGATTGCCTGAGGGAAGGGGAGGAGGGGAGAGGGAGAGTGGGAGGGGAGGTGGGAGTGGGCACCAGCCTTATGGATGCACTCAATGGTTTGGTGGTTACCTAGGGATGGGGGAGGAAGGGGGAGGGAGAGTTGTGGGGGGGGAGGTGGGAGTGGGCACCGGATATATGGTGATGGAAGGGGAGCTGATTCTGGGTGGTGGGCACATAATGCAATGCTTGGGTGATGTGATGTAGACTTGTACATCTGAAAACTATTTAATTGTTACCAACCAATGTCACCCCATTAAATTTAACAATAAATGAAAAAAAAAAAGAAAAGAAAAATAAAGGGCAGAAGGTAAAAAATTTTTTTAAGTTATACATATTTTTAATACATTCTTAAGAGGAAAAATCTTATTTAACTAGATGAGAAAAAGAATTACTTTCATACCATAAAGTAATGCATGTCTATTATAAGAATTGAGGTATTTTGGATAAGAAAAAATAAAATTAGTTTTCATACCATCTTTTTTTAGAGTGAATCACTTTTCATTGTTTCATTGTTCCAGTCTTCTTTCTCTGTGTGTGTGTGTGTTGTGTGTGTGTGTATATAACCAAAATGAGATCAAATGCTATAGTCTGCTCTTTCTTCTCTAAAGTACATATTGAACATATTTCAATGTCATTAAAAACCTTCTATAATATCTATTTATATTTAGAAAAATTTATTTCAACAGCCTCATACCATTGAATGCAAAGGTTGTTTCTAATTTAGAGCCATTATAACAAATCCTACAGTGAACATCCTTGTCCCTATAATCCTAAGAATCATCTTTGTTATATTTTTAAGGTAAATTCCTTGAACTAGAATTCTGGGCCACTCTTTCATTCTTATTCCACAAGGGATAATCTTTTAATTTAATGTTGTGAGAGGCCTCCATTAACACATATGACTGTGTGATTTCTAGGTTAATTCAAGGATTTTGGTTGTTGAACTCCTAGTTGCCAAGCTACAAATATGTATATACTATAAATGAGTTGCCCAGTGCAGATGTTTCCTTTTATCAAAAGTCCTCAGGAGGTTGGCATTTCCTGAAGGCTGTTTCACTCTAACTTAGTCACTGTTGCTCATGTCTTGCCCTTCCAGTTTTCTGCCTCCTAGTGGATGTGCTTGCTTTGAATCATACTGCCCCCAGATCCCCAAATCTCACTTGGCAAGATCCTATCTTCGAAGTCCACAGGCATATTCCACTTGTAGTTTAGTTTCTCTCTGCTGGAGTTTGTAACACCTTATAATTTGGCCACCTTGGCCAATTTCATCAAGGTGTTTATATCTTGTAGATCATTAATAAAATTTAAATGGGCAACACCTAAGCTGACCTCCCTGGCCCCACCCAGTGCTCCACCCTGTGTCAGTTTCATCCCTGTATTTTATGACACTTCTGTGCTTTCTAATTTTCTCCCCCAGGTGACCACACGTTGACTGGAGAAGCTGGACCCCATGGTCAGACCACACATTACCTTAAGCAGTGACCACATCTTAGCTTCGAGACTGTACTTCACAGTTTATTTTCGCCAGGCTCTTAAATCACCACGTGTACTGGAAACCTTCCATGTACCTTTCCATCTCCCCACTACACCCTTCTCCAGCTTGCTCTGTATCTCGGAAGGCTGACCTTTAGGGGTGCCCTCAGTAGATTCCACAGCCTTCTGGATCCAGTTGGGTTTGGCCAATAGAGAGCATGGCAGGAGATGGGAGGGAGGGACATGAGGTCAGGGTATCTGTTCACTCTGTTCCCCTCCTTATGTTGTGGCTGAGTCCTTCTGTCAAGATTTATTTTATTGTTTTTGACAGAGAGAGAGAAAGACAGAGACAGAGAGAGACAGGGAGAAGGGGGAGGGCCCAGAGCAGTCTTCGTGGTTGTACGTCATCAGTTTTTGACATAGTTTCATTCTACACAGGTGGGCGGGGGCCCTGCGCAGGGCAGGAACTGGGCGGGGACCTCCCACAGGGGAAGCTTGCCACAGCAAGAACCGATCTGGGGGCCACACCTCAGTTTAGCATATTAATCTGCACAGGCCGGGGCGGGATTCGGTCCTCAGACCCCAGGGCTGCAAAGGGAGTGCTTAACACACTGAGTCATCCTGGTTTCCCCAGGCAGGCCTCTTCATACAGCTCTGTCTCCAGGGTCCTTCATCCAGACCCTCCCCTTGCCCTGTTGTGACACCTTCAGGCTTCTAACTCACCCCCCTCCCCTGTGGTTTTCCAACACCTTGTCCATCCCTTGTAATTAGTCTCTTTATTAAACTCCCCTCAATTATCCAATATGAGAGTACCATTTGTTCTTTACTGGGACTCTGGCTGATGTATTAATGCCATATAATGTGGCCAATGCTAGGATAATGCTGCTATGGGGCAGGGCTGGGCTGGGCTGGACATGGCCTAAGTCCACCTGTGCTTTCACAGATGCGATGACACCAAATCCCTTCTAGAGCTGAGCCTCTCACCCTTCTCTCACATCCATACATGTGTATCACTTTTAAAGTCCTCACATGTTTTAATATGAAAGAATTTTGAAATTCTTTTCACAAGAGCTATTTCAGATGTTCCAGCATTTTCCATTGATTCATTTAGCAAACATTTACTGAGCACCTCCTATGTGCCAGACACTGAGCTAGACACCAAGCTCATGTCTGCGAACAAAGCCTACATGCTCAGAGCTGTGAGAATGAACTGGAGCCATGAGACCAGTAGCCCTGAAGGTTCTGCAGGGATGCTTCCGGCCAAAATGAGGTGCCTTTCGTTGTGTTTTCCAACTGGTTGAAGGCCAGTATCTCTTCCTTCTGGGGGTTTATGTTCAACATTTCATGATATCCTAAAAGAACTTCAGTCTTGAAAGTACAAGAAGATAGGAAAGCCACGTGGCCTAACAAAAGGACATTTTTGGAAGGCAGGAGAGCCTCAGTCTCCTTGTTTTTAAAGGTTTACCATGAGCATCCATGAGGCTGACCAGTCTTGGCATGGCTGCATCAGTGGTGTCACCGTCATGACATCTGCTCTGCCTCTGCTCTTCCCAGGCCTGTCGCATTCTCACACCTGACCCTCCCCAGCCTTTTGGGCAAGGTGTGTATGTCCCAAGACACTCCATAGTGATCATCCTAGACCCCCTTCTCTAGATATGGTCTCAATACCAGCCCATTTCTTTGTGAGACTGAACCTTGAGCATGGCTGCCTTGACCACCACCACCCCCAGGCCTGTTAAATTTGTGTTTCTCCTCGACCTTCCTGGTCTTTGACTCTGGCTTCTTTCTGGTGAGTCTGGTGTAACTCATGCCTCTGGCTTTCCAAGTCCCACGCTGCCAAGGAGCAGCCCGGTCTTGCTTCTGGTCCCACAAAGCTCAACTTCCAACATGAGCTCTTGGCTCCCTTCTCCCCACCAAGTACTCCCAAATCCAGTTCTTTTTCCAGTCAGCCCTTTATTGATTGCTCTGCTTCAGAGGCCTCAAAAACCCTGTCCTCTCCCTTTTCTTTCTCTCCCTTTGTGCCTTTTCTCCTTTCCCTTCCCTACGTTGTTGCCTCACACTCTTCCTAATAAGAGCTACAAGAGTTCCTTGCTTTGAAAAATAGATATTTTCCTGAGGATGTAAATGTAATTAAAGTTTATAACATTTGAAATTACTCAATGTGTTTAAAATAATGATGGTGATGAGAATAATAATAATAGCTTCCAAATACTGCTTTCTATACACTACGCACTCTACAGAAAACTTTATACATATCAGCTAATTTGTTCCTAAAGAAACCCCTAAAGTAAGTACTATCATTCTGCCCAGTTACAGTTGAGGAAACTGAGGCTGAGAGAGGTCAAGTGACTTGCCCAAGGTCACACAGTAAGTAGTAGAGCTGGGACTCCTATACAGGTCTGCTCCATTCTACATTCCAAATTCCAACCTTCTCACCTTTGCCACAGCACTAGGTAGAGGAATCCTGTTCTAATTTCTCTGGAAAGGAGCCAGCTTCTGCAACAGAATTAGCCCCTCCCCAGCTACCCCCTTTGTAAAGTTACACTTTTATATAATGAGCTTCCCTCGGCCAGGCACACCCATCCTCCTTCTTGGGTGGGGAAAGTCTGGCCAGATGAAACCTCCTATTTAATCTCCATCCTCTGCTGGTCCCATGCTGGGTGTGGCAGTGGGTGAGAACCACCCAAATCACCTCTTTACTTCTGCTCACCCACAAGTCCTCCCAAGGATGACTCTGGCTGTGGATTCTGCCCTCCTGACAGCTCCACCACAGAGGACAGCAGCAAACACTCGACTTGGACTAGGATTAGAGCTAACAGTGACACACAACCTCTGTATGCTGTTTCTAAAAGAAATGACTTGCTCCAAGAGAAACAGATGCAAAGAGAGAAAGGCCATGTACCTAGTAAGATTGAACAAAAAGAGTTCAATCATTCACTCAACACACATGTACAGAGTGTCAATAATGTGCCAAGCAAAGAGCAAGGGAGTGAGCTGTCTCTTCCAGGAGTTCATACTTCCATTAGTTGAAGGAATAACATATTCTAAGCATCCCTGTGGTAGATCGGATTATAATTTAGCAATTTTCACTCTGTTCTCTCAACTCCTCCATTAATTTGGTATTAATTTGGTATTTGGCTATGTACATAAAACACTTTGACCAATGAAATGTAGGTAGAAGTGATGACATGCCTGTTTCAAGGGAAGACTTTAAGAGACATTGTGGATATCTATCTGCCAGCTGCCTTGAACTCCTGCCCTCCAACAAGGGAACATAGCTGGCCAATGAGGGAGTGTTCCTTCAGCCTGGATCCCTGAAAAATAAGATATGTGGCGGTAACCCTACAGAACAGCACCAACTCATAGCCACTGACAAACTATATGAACAAACAATATGCCTGTGTTATTGAAGGCCATTAAGACTTTGAGGTTCTTTGTTACACAGCATAATATTGCTAATCCAGTCCTGTACAAAGCCATATTTCAAACATACCCTCTCCTTTGCTGTTTTCCTTGCTCTTTGAATTGAAATCTACATCATCCTATCGGTGATGAGTTTCACTTCACTCACTAAGATCCATCTAAAGTATTTGCACAACTATTAAGCAGGGGGGAGAAGCTGTCTGAACAAAACTTACTGATCCACATGTCAAAAATTACTGATCTACATGAAACTGAAGTTGACTCTCTAGAGCTGGGTTATAAAGTACCTGCAGAAACCCCAGATACCTGACACTAGCCCTTCTGCAGAAAAATAAATTCTCTTTTGTCTATAAAATATTGTCTACAGAGAATAAAGACACTTTATTTTCTATTGTTCATTATCAATATCTGAAGTTAACATCAGCCACACCAAGGGCTTAATGCTTAGAACCCCAAATCCAGGCAAATCAGGAAGACTTAGGAAAACTGGAACTGTGGTTTTAGAGGCCTCTCCAATCACCATCTGTTACACTGTTGGGGTCTAATCATGTTATTTTCATTTCCTTTAGTTCAACAAATATTTATCGAGCATGTTCTATACATAAGGCACTGGAATACTGTCAGCTCCCTAGCTTGCCATTTCATGGAGAGGATAAGAGGAGTGCCAACATAACTATAATTAAAGACAGCACATGTAATGTATTTTGAGAGAGGTGCCAACATTTTTCTGGAGGTGGGGGAGGGGTTCAAAAGAGGATTGTAGTCAGTCAGAGGACATAGAGAAAAGTGAGCATTTCAAGCAGAAGAAACGAAGTCTCAGAGGCTGAATGGAATAAAATATGACACGTGAAGAGATACAATGGAAGGATTAGAAAAGGACACTCTGTGGACAGCTTCCAGTGCCAGGCTGGTGATTTTCTTGTCACACTCAACAATGACCAAACACTGAATTACATCCATCACATCCATTTTGACCACACCCTTTACTGGGCCCGGAGTTCTAATAGTTCTGAGAATTTCTAGTCACTAACAGATTGAACTTCCACAAAAACAACTAAAGGTAAAAGATGCCAATAAAAAAAAGTGAATATCACAGCAAGATTGTTTCCATGATTACAACTAAGAAGGTGCACTTATAAGTAGACTATGTACAAGGGGGCAGGGGGACCCCCAAAACCTGGAATTATTATCCGGAGGGTGGTCCCCTTGTAGTATAGGCTTCCCCTGCTAGGTGAGTGTTCTAGGAACCCACTTGCATCAGTGTACCAGCTGGTGGTGTTGTGAGAGGCAGTGAATTTTTTTAGGGTCTTTCCATGCGTTTGCCAATTCCACAAGGAGTGGTTTATAGGAACAATGTACGGCAGGACAGCACACCTGCGCACACCATGCTGTGGTCAGCAGTTTTTGACCCACAACAGAATGGCACCCATGCCCCACCCTCCCTACTCACCTGATCTCACCCCAAGAGACTTCTTTTTGTTTCCCTAAATGAAAAAAGTCCTCAAAGGTAAATGTTTTGCCAATGAGGAAGACGTGAAACAAAAAATGGCAGAAGCAGTAAAAGGCATCAAAACCGACGAGTTCAAAAACTGTGGAAAAACCCACTCGATAGGTGCATGTATCAAACAAGAGTACTTTAAAGGTGACTGAAGTTTAAACATGTAAGAATAAATATATAATTTTTGATAAACAACTTTTGCGTTTGGGGGGGG
Source organism: Craseonycteris thonglongyai (assembly GCA_004027555.1). Lineage (NCBI taxonomy): Eukaryota > Metazoa > Chordata > Mammalia > Chiroptera > Craseonycteridae > Craseonycteris > Craseonycteris thonglongyai. Next base: position 56,075 of record PVKE010003576.1, on the reverse strand, counting down.
TCCCCCTTGGTGTATGTAGAAATAGGTGAAAGGACGTCTCAGCAACAGGTGCAGTTGGGGGTATTTTGACACTCTACCAGGGGTCTCCAAACTACAGCCCGCGGGCCGGATCCCTCTCATCCGGCCCATGGAGACCTTTTTATCTGAATAAAATAATATTAAATAAATAATTAAAAACAACATCTATGTTTTGATTCTTTTTTATTTGGACCTCGAGTGTGTAGTCGGCCCCCAAACTGCTGTTTGATAGTTAATGCAGCCCGCGGGCTGAAAGGTTTGGAGACCCCTGCGAGTCTAGACTACTCTCAGTGGCGGTCTGGTGAGGAGGGAGTGAGGAATGCAATGGACTCTCTTGAACGCCATTGTTGACACTGACCGTAACAATGGGGTCTTGCCTCTCTCTTCAGGAGGTTGTGTCCCTGAAGGCTGCTTCTGGTAGGCAGGGCCCTGCACACCACATCCTCCCTCTCCCGCACACCTCTTCCCCAGGCTGCACCTGGCCTCTGGTCTCACCTGCCCCGCCTAGTTACACCCATGATTCCAACTGGCCAGGAAACACCACTATCAGGCAATTACAAAACAGAACGAAGAAGTTCAAGTAGTGTCACGTTCCCGGCTGGACTCAGCAGAGCCTCTCTAGCGCCATCTGTGTGCCTCTAGCGTTCTGCTCGCACATCCCACTGAAACGACCTCTTCACTGGCCCAACTTCCCAGTGGGCATACACTGTCGGTGGACGGGGCCATGTCTTTCCATGTTTACATTCCATAGATGTAGTCTGTTCCATAGACAGACATGCTAAATCATAGCAACAGCTTTTCTGAGTATGACTTGTTTCTCTTAACCTGTACTTGACATACTATTTCATTGAATCTTTCCAACAATCCAACCCTACAGGGTAGGCATAATTGTCCCCATTTTACAAAGAGGAAACTCGAAACTCAGAAAGTTTGAGTAATTCCTCCAAGGTCACCCTGCTAGAAAGCAGAGGAGTTAGGATCTATCCAAGTGTACAGCCCTTCTTAGAGAAGCAGGTTTTTATGCAATGAATGGAACTAATAGCCTGCTTTCTGGAATAGTAAGATTGAGAGTGTCTTCACTAGATCAACCTTTTGGGAGAAAGGTTCCTTCAAGGATTGATGCTTAAACAATTCACCCTGAATGGTGCTTTGGCAGCGACAAATAGGAGGACCTTTGTTTATTCTCCTACAGCTCTCTTTAAAACTGCATTTGACTCTCTAGGGCTGGGTAATAAGGAATTTATGAGAGTTTCTCTGTACTTCTTTCACCAGAGTCATACATGCCAGGCCAGGTGACAGGTTGCCCAAGAACGCCAAGAGCGGGAGCTGGACAAGTCACAGGGATTTGCAGAGCAGCCAACAGGCCTCAAACACCTGCTGGAGGCCTTGGCTACATGCACACGTTCAGATGATAGCACTGTTGGCAGAAGGGCGGGGGCTGCCTCTGAACAGGAGCTTAGAGCGCTGGCTGGCAGGTACTGGGAATTTGCCTTAAGAATATTGACCTACTGAAGCTAGCACGAGTATTCAAAAGGTCTTTTGTCTCAGGGAAGTCTTTTTTTAATGTACTGGGGAATGAATCCACAACCTTTCCTATTTTTCCAAGAAAGAAAAATGTGCCTCTTTCATGGCCAAATGAGGACCAACATCTGTTTTTTTCAGAACCACGTTCCACTGTCCAGTGTCCAGACGTATCACGAGGCATGTCTGGTTTAAGGGCACGCTGACCCAGGGTCAGGAGACAGGATAAAGAGTGTGACTCCCGGCTCTTACCTTGGGCTTGAGTAAGAGTGAGCAGGGATCCACCCTGATGACACCAGTCCCGACCATCTGGTTCATCAGGATGAAATTGTTGTTTGCAGCCGCATCCACGGCTCCACCTCAAGAAACAACAGGTGCCAAAGGCAAACGCTCAGAGCACAGGTTGGAAGCCAGACTCAAGACAGCAGAACTTCCATGGAAATCCAGGAGGTCACAGGGAAGCCTGGACAGAAGGGAGGGGCCTTTGGGCCCAAAGGCATTTCCTTCCCTCCCTGCATGAAGGCCAGTTAGGGAGCTAGTGAATGATTTACAACTAGATTCGTTATAAAAAGGAGCACATTAACTTTCTGGATCACTCATCCACAATAAATTAAAAAAAAACAAAAACTCAGTTGAAATGCAAAATTCCAGAAGGCTTAAAAGATTTATCAGGTAGTGGGTTAATAACTTCAACTTTTATAAAACTTGGCCTAAATTAATACTTTAAAGAAATCAGCCCCATTAAATTAAAAGCTCGCATTTTTTTCAGATGAGCTGGAAGCTCATTACCACCACCTGAGCAGTTTCAAGTAAACAGTCAGGTGATGAGAAAGCAAAGACCTAGATACTTTATTACATCAGAATTCTATATCCACATCTCTCTCCTCTTCCTCCCCCCTTCCCATAAAGCAAAGGAAAGTTGCAAGTCAGGTCACTCATTTGCATATGATCTTGTTTTAAGAGTGAAGGATGGGGAAGCCCAGATGGCTCAGGGGGTTAAGCACTCGCTATGCAGCCCCAGGGACGGAGGATCAAATCCTGGCCCAAGCCTATGTAGACCCATGTGCTGAACTTGGGTGTGCTTCCCATGCGGGAGGCCCCCAGTTTGGTTCTTGCCGCCTCGGTTTGGCCCCTGGCTTAAGGGGGCATGCCTCCTACCTCCTATGTGGGAGGACCCTAACCCAGTCCTGCCCTATGTGGCCCTACCTACCTGTGTGGAACAAAGCCATGTGAAAACTGATGACGCACAGCTATGGAGACTGCTCTGGGCCCTTCCCCTTCTCTCTGTCTCTCCCTGTCTCTGTCTCTGTCAAAAACAATACAATAAAATAAATCTAAAAAAAAGAATGAAGGATAAATGTTAAAATGATTGATTAACTTTACAAACACATTGGAAAGAACTTTGTGTTTGTGAGTTTTTCTCAGTTCAACTGTTTTCAATTATAACATTATTTTTCAACTATACCGATTTGGAGATAGGCTTGGAATCTTTGTCTTTCTCTTTCCAGCAGGAACTTCCTTTTGTGTTTATTTCATTAAGAACTATGAGACCAAAGTCAATTGACTAATGTGAAATGTCAGGGAAAAAATTGAGACCAGTAGGGTGACTCTACTCTGTGGAATGTGTTTCCAGTCTTAAAATAACCAATCATAAAAGGCATAATTTTGATGATATCCTAGGTCCTATTCAAATTACATCAGAAGTGAGGACAGATTACCTAAGACTAGAACTGATATTCAGCCTACATGCTCTGATCCAGCCAGGCTATAGTTGGGCAGTGCATAGCATGTACTACCATACAATGCAGGCAGAGAATGGCTTCACCAAATGTTTATATCTAGTCCCTTTCTGATTGGCTGATTGTTAAACATTGTGACTATCACTCTGTCTAGGCCCAAAAACCTGTTGGTTACAGACGTTCACACCCTGAGGTCTGATTTTTGCTCATTTTCTCTTGGCTACTTGGGCCTTGCTTAAAGTATTCCCTGACAATTGGGGGGGAGGGGGCATCTGTAAAATCAGCATTCAGTCTCCATACAGTGACTTAATCCTCTTACTTTGGCCATGGTGCCCATTTACCTAGTATCTCCCAACCAGAGACTTTCTCTCTCTCCAGAGAGTAAACCTCCAAGTATATAAGAAATAGAACCCCAGAGACATGGATTGGGGGATGTGATCTAAAGATCCAATAATTTCTCCAATAAGTTTCACCCTAGTTCCTATATTAGCTCCCTCTCCACGCACAATTCCAGAAGTAGCAGGCCTTTAGTGTAGGTTAGCTGTCATCTTCCCTTATTGTAAGCCAGTTTGAGCAATGATGGCTTTTTCCAATCTGCTAAATCAGTTACTATGTGTCCATCTATTGTCTGTCTTCCAAAATGATGTTGCTGTTGGTTCCTTTCCTGTCCTTGTGAGCTTATGCTTAAAAAAATGTCTTTGCTGTGATTTTCATTGGGTTCTGGGAGAAAGCTAACTTACGCAAATATGTTGAAGGCACCTTCTGAACATGAAGTTATAATCCATTCAATTTTTAGGTCTAGCTATACATCCAAGATTTACTAATAAGATATTTAGTAATTGGTTCCTTGAAATAACCTTTAAGGGTTTTCAAAATTATTATTGCTGTGTGGTTATTTTGAAGAGCATAAGATTCTAGAAAATTTGAAATACAAATAAGAGTTTAAGCCACAGGCAAAAGCAGTGTTTGGAACTTCCTAAGAACACTGGACCTTTGTGATGTCTAGAATAGACTAGCAGCCTCTTGACTGGAGAGTATGGGTCATATTATAATTCTAGACAGCAGTGTTTGTATGCCTGACCAAACTCAAATATAGAACAGTTATTCATTCTGACATAGTTGGAAATTGGAAAAGGTCATTAGGGTGCTACACACACATATATGCCAATGTCATGAGTTATTGGCCTACTGCAAGAAAATTCTAACTTGATGAGCCACTCAGGTTATCCCATTCTCTTGAGAAAATAAAACAAAAATGCTGAAGGAAGAGGATTTAATGCACAGCTGGGTTTGCCCTATCCTTGGCTTTTTTCTCTGCAGCCATGGGGTATGGCTTTGTGACAACCAGATACCTGAGATGTCTTCTAAGATTTATGTGCTTTTTATGTCTTTCTCCTGTGTATTCATCTAACTGTAATATCTTTTTTTTTTTCTCTCAGAATTTTTGAATCATCCTTTTGTTTACACCATAAATATTTATTTAGGACATACCCTCAGGTACATATCTTTGTGCAAAACCCATGCAGAAATAGGCACTGCAGAAATATAGAAACATGTAAATTTTAGAGGTGTGTGTAAATAACAGCAATAGAAACACACCGCTTAAAAGAAGCTTCAAACAAAGTTTAGTAGGGTTTTTAGAAGAGCGAGGTTTCGTAGGTGGGTGGTCAGGGCACGCTCCTCACGGGAGTGCCATGGAAGATGGGCTTCCAGAAGTGTGTGGGGAAGATGGAAGGAGAGGAGAGCTGTCTGTCAGAGGGAGCCTCCATAAGAGGAGACTTTATCCGAACAGAGCGCCCCAGCCTCTTCAAATTCATGCTTTCTTGGCTGGAGGGTGGGGAATTGGGAAAATGTTTAGGGTACAAACTTGCAACAAGTCGAAAGTAAGCCTTGGAGATATAATGCACAGTATAGTAAATATAGACAACAACAATGTATTATAATCATTACACTGTCTGAGAGGCTAGATCTTAATTATTCCCAACACACACACACACACACACATAAAGAAAAAGAAAGAAGAAATGATAATTGGAGGGTAAGGGAGGAGGGAGATGGTGAGGGAGGGAGGGGGAGTCAAATGTGTGGTGATAGAAGAAGAACTGGCTCTGGGTGGTAAGTATACAATGCAGCACATAAACAGTGTATTGTAAAATTGTATACCTGAAACCCATATTATTTTACTAACCAATGTCACCCCAATAAACTTAATTTTAAAAAAGAATAAAAAAGAAAAAAAGTGATAATTGTGATTGAGGTGCTAACTATCTCTATAAATATAATCACAATGTAACATATATATATACATATATATATATATGTATATATATATATATATATATTTATATTTATAAATAAAATCAACATATTGTACACCTTAAATTTCTACAGCATTATATGTCATATATTGCAATAAAGATAAATAAATTCATGCTTTCTACCAATAAACATAAAAAAACACATCCTCATTTAATACTATTTGAAATCTCAAAATAAAATATCAACACAAAACAAATGAAACACTTAAAGCAATTAAATAAAACAAAGTCATTAAACTAAATCCTACCCCCTCCTAACTCTCTTTCCCTCTGCCCCACATCCCCACCCAACGCCTATTAGAGAACAAATAATACAAAGGTGATCCTTTCCAAAGCCAGAGGATCATGACCTAACTCGCTTCCCTCCTCTCCACTTCCCCATGCACTGCATTACAAGTTACACACACACACACACACACTCCAGGCAATGCAGTGAAATTCAGTTGGGAGAGAGGGACAGGGCTCACTATTGTTTCAGAGAAACTGATAATCAGAGTTTTCATTCTCTTGAGTTGATTTTACCTAAAACCAATAACTTGGCAAGAGTACCCCAACAGACAGCCTCCTTAACCCGTTAAGTATGGGAAAAATTTGAAGTGTAAAATGTATAGGGTCTGGCAGAAGTAACGCCCTTTTTTAAGTTTACCAGCTCATAAAAAAGGGGCATTACTTCTGCCGAACCCTGTATATAATATTTGCTATAAGACAAGCAGACCTTTTAAAGACAGATGGCTGAGTTCATTAGAAGTATGAAACGGCCTGCACTGGATCTAGACTGGGTTAGCGATATGCTGGCAGGCCACACAATCAAAAGGCCTTTTATATCACACACTGAAAGGTTCCTCTGGGACAAGCCAGTGGGTCATGGAGCAAACAGAAGCTAACAGAACTTCTCCCTCAAATCAGAGGATGGAAGGCAAGCCCCCAGCCCCTCTCCTGGAAACTACCTGCTGATCACATCATTTTCTAACTAAAAAGTGAGCAAAAGGTATCGGAACTCTACCACCCAAATAAATACAGGGTCATTTACGTGTCTAACAGTTAACAGGAGGTGAAAAGGCCTTGGGTCTCATGAGTTAATTTAGAAAGAAAACACATGTAACCATGCTATTAATCATTGACTTAAAGTCTTAGCTCCCATCATAGATTCAATTCTTCTACTTTTATTCCGGAGAACAGTAAAAAAGAAGGATGTCAGATTGAGCTCCCAGTAGCTTTTTAATCAGAAAAGATTGCCCAAGTCATAGATTTAACATTGGTAATTAAGGCTCATGGGCTAAATATATGCACTGGCCTGGTATATGTCCCTAAAACTTTATATTTAATAATGCCATAAGTTAAAATTGCATTGCCCAAAGGCAGCTGGTTCTAACTGTTGGGAAGAAAGTTCACAAAAGTTCACAATGATCTTGGCAGGCCAAGGCAGGGCACTTTGGCAGCTTTACAGATTCTGATTTCAATTCCCCAAACCTGCCCTCAGGATTCCATTCTTCAGGGGATGGGTTGGCAGCAGGAAGGCCCCTGTGATTGATTTATTAGCTCCCATACCTTATGCACACCTTTATAGGGATTGTACCAGGGAAGAAAAGACAGTTCCATGGAAATAATTCAAGTCTCATATGGTTTGACATTTTTCTGCCAACCTTATAAACCTCTCTCTTTAACCCCATTAGTTTTTGGAGCGTGTATCAGGAAATTCAGGAAGAGCTGGTTTGGAGGACATAATTAGGTGAGACATAGTGTTTTGGGTTTTTTGTTTGTTTGTTTTTTCAAAAGCTCAAGTCAACTTTGTCTTCCAGGGCTCAAAACACATGGGAAGGATGGCCTTAAAAAGAAAGAAAGAAAGAAAGAAAGAAAGAAAGAAAAGAAAAGACAGGGTGGGGTTGGGCACAACTTCAGGGAGTGGTATGATTTGTGACACTAAGTAGACGCTGAGTAAATATTTGAGTCTAAACACAGGGTCTGGTCATTTATTCCAGGACCTGAGGGCACATTCTAATCACCGGACCAAAAACATTGTTGGCACCCTGTTTCTAGCCAAATAAAATCTAAGATTTCCCACTCTTTGAGTCCTATTTAGCTTTCTAGCTTTATCTCCCATTACATCTCCCTGCCCCCAATTTTTTCAACACTACCCATCCACACCTACAGTCACCATGGCTCTCCCTGCCTCTCTGCCCACTGCCTTCCTGCCTACCAGCAAGCATTCTCTTACACACATGCATGTGAATTCACATTCACTCCCACACACTTCATTCTGAGCATTGACCAAGAACCTCCAATGTGCCAGGCTCTGAGGTATAAATCTATATGGTAGATTCTTTCCCCCTCCAGGCTTATTGAAATACAACTGACATATAACATTGTCTTAGTTTAAGATATACAACCTAAAGATCTGATATTTATATATATTGTGAAATGATCATCACAATAAGCTTAGTGAACATCAATTACCTCATATGGTTACAATTTTTTTTTCTTGTGATGAGAACTTTTAAGATCTATAATCTTAGAATGTTCATATAATGCAGGATTGTTAGTTATAGTCACCATGGTCTACATTATATCCCCAGAACTTATTTATCTTATAACTGAAAGTTTTCACCTTAGAAAGTAGGTACTTTTCGATATCCCCACATTAAGGGTGAAGAAATATTGTCTCAGAGAGATTGAGTGACTTGCCTAAGGTTACATAACTAGTAAGGATTATAGAGATGAGGCTAGAACCCAGGTTTCCTGTCTCCTGTGTGAAACTACTTAACTCCTTCCTTCCAACTCCTACAATGAGTACAAGTACATTTTTTTATTGAAATCCGGCAGGCTAGGATAGTTTCCCCATGCCGCCCACTGAAAATTCACCTCTCCCCCTCCTCCATCCCCTTTGTATTTTGACTTAACCTCTAGAAGGACACTTCAAACAATCAATTTTATGTCGAAGTTTATATGTATCTTTCTCCTTGAGGATATTGAATACAGATCGAGACTAATGTATTTTTGAGTGCCCAGCCGTACTTGCCATCATGCTTTACACAGTCAATGCTTAAAAATATTTATTGACTTTTCTAAAAGAAAAGAATTCTTAAGTCCCCTTCAACAATGTGAGCATTCCAACAGAGAACAAGAAAGCCTCAGTTGACTGTGTTTTGTTATAGATTTTTCTCTGTGCCACCACAGCTAACGACCAGCACCACAACCAACTCTGCTTAATCTGAGAGAAATCAGAAGGGCCTGAGGAACTTCCAGGAGCCCAGCAAGCCCCGTTTGCAGATGGATGGCAAATTCCAGAAAGTCTTTTTGTCTTCATTTTTATCTCTCTCCCCAACATTTCCTTTTGGATTGTTTGATTTTGTAATCTAGAACATCAGCAACTACAATTTCATAAGGTTAATTATTTCATCAATAACTAAGGCCTGGCCAAGGGACAATTTCCCACCCAACAAATTTAATTCAACAAATCTCACTGTAGTTACCACAAAAAAACAAACAAACAAACAAACAAAAAACCTTAAAAATGACATACTGGGTGGGGGGTTGGGGGGCAAACAGAGATAGCAATTATGTATACCAATAACTGTAACTTACAAAGGCTAGAAATGAAAATAGAGTAAGAGGCAGAGAACTACACCAAAAGGCTGTGTCACATGAGGTTATTAGTAGAGGTTTTTGGAGCTAGACTTAGTTTGAATTTAAATTATACCACTTTTTATCCCTGTACCCTTGGACGATGCATTTAATTTCTTTTCCTACCTCCTCTTAAAAAGAAAAAAAAGAGAAAAAGGAAAAAAAACAAATAAGGAAAATACTAGCTGCAGCTTGATACACTGTTGTGAGTGTGAAATATCCTACACATACTAAGTGCTTAGGACAGTGTGGGTGGGAGGCACATAGAAGCTGTCAGTGATGCTACTATGGTTATGGTCATTATTCTACAAGAGTTGGGTCTATGAAACTTGGGAAAAGCAAAAGCCTTTGAGTTAGACCACCTAACTTCAATTCCAGTTCTGCCACTGAACAAGCTTGGGCCAGCCCTACCATTTCTCTGGGCTTGAATTTCCTTATCAGCCCTTGGATTTGGATCTCTCAAGTTCTACCCCAGTTCTGAGGAAGAAAAAGGCACTCCATGGTCTGTATTGCTTCTCTCCTTCAGTTTTCTACCTGGCTTCCAGGTCATTCTGTACTGACATCTATGGTTGTCCCTGGAGGTGGACCAAGTCCCAGGTATAATATCATCAATGTCTGGTCAATTGTCACTGGATGAATCCATTCACCTGAAGTGGAGTCACCAGCCAATGTCACAGTTGAGTCTACCCAATCATAAAGCATAGTTCCTTCAGCTCACCATCTAGTATTCAGGTTGGAGATCTTACTGTAAGTATTTCTCATTCAGTGGCTCTGAGGCCACTTCAATCTGACCTAAGCCTAAAATCCTGGCTACCAAACAGCAGTTTTTCCCAAAGCTAGAAGCTGGATTCTTAGTCCAAGTACCAAACTTAACAATAGCTTCCAGGGTGCTCATGAAGCTCATGTTTCTGATTTGAGGAGCTTCTTCTAGAACTTAGCATATCATGGACCTTTTCAAGTTTAAGTTGCCAACTTCAGCGATCACCCTGAATTGTCTCAAATGACTGCTTGCTCAAGGAGCCCCTTATGTCCTTTCAGAACCCAACATTAAACTCTTATGCACAAATATATTTAAAACCTGAACATACTAAAACTAATCATTAAGAAAATGTGGCTGACTTTTCGGCTTGAACTGCCATCTTCCAGTAGTTCGTCAAAATGACCAACACAAATGGAAAGAGGAGAGGCACCCACTGAATGTTCTCTAGGCCTTTTAGAAAACACGGAGTTGTTCCTTTGGCCACATAAGGTGAATCTACAAGAAAGGTAATATTATAGACATCATGGCAATGAGTACTGTTCGAAAAGAAATGGCCCACAAATGTTCCCATGGAAAAACTGGAAGAGTCTACAGGGTTACCCAGCATGGGGTTGGCATTGCTGTAAAGAATTTCAGGGTAAGATTCTTGCCAAGAGAATGAATGTATGTACTGAGCATACTAAGTATGCTAAGAGCCAAGATAACTTCTTGAAACTTGTGAAGGAAAATGACCAGAAAAAGAAGGAAGCCAAAGAGAAAGGCATTGGGTTCACCTGAAGTGTCAGCCTGCTCTGTCCAGAGAAGCACTTTGTGAGAATCACAGGATAGGAGCCTGAGCTGCTGAAAGCCACTCCCTATGAATTCATGGCACGATTTGTGCAAAAAAAAAAAAAAAAAAAAGGATCTCTGTACTGTTTAAAAAAAAAAGTGTGACTGAGAGAAAAAGAGAGATATTCACTTTCCAAACAGTTTGGATCTCAGCATGCCAGTGCGTTTTTAAAAATGCCTTAAGGGAGAATGATTTTCAGTCTAAAATTTTATTCCCAGCCCAACTATCATTCAAGTGTGACGGCAAAATGCTGTCATTTTCAGACAGGGACTAAAAAAATTGACCACCCATGTATCTTCTGAGAAATTAGTGAAGAGTGATATTTCAATAAAACAAAAGCAGGGGAGGCTGGGAAGGCTCAGCAGGTTGAGCACTCACCTTGCAGCCCTGGGTTGGAGGATCAAGTCCTGACCCCAGGGTGTGCTTCCCATGTGGGAGGCCTCCAGTTCAGTTCCCACCAGGGGCGTGCTTCCCATGTGGAAGGCCCCTGGCTCACAGGGGTGTGCTTCCCATGTCCCATGCAGGAGGCCCCCAGCCTGGTTTCTGCCTTGCATGGCCCCACACCCACCTCTGTGGAATGAAACTATGTCAAAAACTGATGATATACAACTATGAGGACTGCTCTGGGCCTTCCCCCTTCTCTCTCTCTCTCTCTCTCTCTCTCTCTCTCTCTCTCTGTCAAAATAATAAAATAAATCTCTCTTAAAAAAAAAAAAGATGAAAGGGAAATCATAAAAAAGAAGAGGAAAGTAAACTAGCAGTCCAGTGAAAAAAAAAAAAAGAAGATCCAGAAAGACGATTATGTAGCAGGCCTAGAAATCAGCCAGTTAGGTAGAAAGAAGCTAGCTTGCTCAAGTTCACAGACCTCCTGATAGCACAGCCACGACTCCACCCAGGTAGCTGGGCTCTGGTGGGCCAAGGCTCTTACCCACTCCCTAAATTTTGGCATGAAAATTTTAATATTATAAAATGCTCTACAAAAATGAGTAAGCATATAAATTTAATGCAATTTTGAATTAAATCTCAAAGTAATTTTTTTTTGGAAATTGTTTAAAGCAATCTCAATATATGTATGGAAGAAGAGCTATGGCAGTAACACCAAGAAATACAAAAAAGAGATATGGTAAAGGGAAACTTGCCTTATCTGATAATAGTACATAGATTCATTATATGAGGTCTGATCAAAAGATATGGTGGATGTGTAAATGAAAAAAACTTATTACAGTAAAAGACACATTGCCATTAATCACCCTCAGAATAGTCCCTCTCACTTGGAGCACATTTATCCCATTGTTTTTGCCACTTTCTGAAGCAGTTATGGAAGTTCTTTCTCGTGAGTCTTTAGTTGCACTGTCATGGCTGCTTCGATGTCCTGAATTGACTCAAAACATTTACCTTTCATGGTCATTTTGACTCTGGGGAAGAACCAGAAATTGCATGGTGCCAGATCCAGTTAATGAGTTGGGTGAGGACACATTGTAATGTTTTTATTTGACAGAAATTGCCATACCAGAAGTGATGTGTGAGTTGAATAGATTCAGGTATGATTTTATATATGTATGTGTGTGTGTGTGTGTGTGTGTGTGTGTGTGTGTGTGTGTGTGTGTATACTTTAAAAAAATTATTACAATGGAAAACATTGTTCAAAGTGAGGGGGAGTATTTTGAGGGAGATTAATGGCAATCTGTCTTTTACTATAATGAATTCTTTTTATTTAAATATTCACCATATATTTTGATTATACCTCATATTCAAATACTGGCATGGCATAGACAAATAGATCAGAGCAGAAAATAAGAAAAGAGAAATAGATCCAGCACCTATAATTTAATATGCCAAACTCATAGTTGTATTATGTGTGAGGAAGAGGAATTACTTAATACATGATACTGACAAAACTGATTATTTTCTTGAAAAAACTATTATCATGCTTCCATCTTAAACTGTATGTACAACAAAATCCCTAATTGAATAGACTTTAATATAAAAACAAAATTATAAAGATCTTACAAGATCATTTGGGAAAATACACATAGTCCTAAAGTTGACACATACCTGTCAAACTAAGATAGAAACTAGAAGTATTTTGAAAATAAAAATGAATATATTGAACTATGAACATTTTTATACAGTTTTGTGGGCAAGAAAATAACTATCATAAATAAAATTAATAGAAAAATAATAGATTCAGGATAAAATTTATAATACACCAACAGACTAAAATTAACATCTATACTACATATAGAGTACGTATTTACAAGTTAACAAAAAAAAAAATGACAGAAAAATAGGTAAAGACAGTAAATAGACAATTCATATAAAAACTAATCTTAAATAGCAAAATTATTTAAATTAAATAAATTATTTAAATTAATTGTGGTCAGGAAAATGCAAATTAATGCAACAATGAAATATCAATTGGCTTGGATTATATGTCTAAAGGTTTTTATATTGAAAGCATCAAATGACTAAGAGATGGAGTAAAAAACTATGAGATGCAGTGGGAAGGCACTCTCATACACTGCTGGTAGACATGTAAATTGTCACAGCCTTTTTGGAAAGCAGTCTGAAATGTCTATTAAAATTTAATAACTATCACATACCCTCCTACCCTTAAAATCCACTCCTGGGAATCTATCACATAAACATAAAACCACTGGTAAAAAGGACATGTTTACAAGGATATTTACTGCAGCCTGTTTGTAGTGGCAAACCTGGAAATAATGCCCATCATAGGGGAATGGTCCAATAAATTATGTATAACCACACATAAGGAGATTTTATTACTATTAACGGAACAAATTAGAGCTGCTTCTGTTGGCTTAGAAGGACTTCTATGAGGCATTATTGAATGAAGAACACCAGCATGTATAGCATGAATCCACTCTTGTAGAATTAATAATAATAAATCTTCATTTGTGGGATTACACATGCATGGAGAAAAATCTAGAAGGAGGTTTCCTGGGCTGTGACATGTGTTATGTGGTGGAGGCTGAGTGATAAACAAGGAGAGATGAGGAGCTCAGGAGAAGAGAATCAAGCACAAAATAACAAGGGGGAATAAAAGACTATAGAATTTATCCATACTTATTAAAAAATATATGTCTGTACGTGTATAAGAAAACTAATTAAAAAAAACTATTTGCAAGTTAAATCAGGGGAGTAATGGAGAGGGTGGACAGCCTTTGAACAGTTTTGCCTCATCATCAGGAAGAAGTCCGCCCTGTAAACCTGTTCTTGGATGGGTCTCTCCTGTGTGTATGGAATAGCACTCAGAAATTTTCAGTCTGGAGACTTGGAGGGAGAGAATGTTTTGTTTTATACTCACCTCTCCTCTTATTTCTTCCCTTTCCCCAAATTTCACTCCCCTGCCCCTCCAGAGTAAAGAAATAGAGACTGTGCCAGCTTAATACTATTTGTAAGTGAGGTCGTGAAGGAACATCCGTATCAGCAAGGTAAAGGGTATTTGTGGTTTAGAGGTACTCATACATTCTGAAGTATACAAAGCCACCTTAGAAGATCCACAAGACTCAAGGCTCAGGCTCTGGAATTTTAAACCAGAAACTGGATGTAAAAGATAGAGGAGGGATGGGGAGGGAAAGAGGGAAAGATAGAATAAACTGTAAAGACTTCTGTTTCTTGAAGTATAGCAGGTCAGACCCATGAACAACTCTCCTACTGAAAACAGTCAACATACTTAATACAACATTTTACTTTTTTTTGTTGTTGGAGAGAGAGAGAGAGAGAGAAAAAGGGCAGTCTCCATAGTTGTGCATCACTAGTTGTGACATGGTTTCATTCCACACAGGTGGTGTGGAGCTCCATGGGACAGGAACTAAACCTGGGGCCTCCTTCATGGGAGACGAGAGCCTTCACCACTGAGCCATCCCCGTGGTTACCAGTTGTGCTGCAGTTCAGCCTGTAGGGTTGCAGGGGCTGAGGCCTGGAATCAAACCCCAGACCTCACAATTGCAAGGCAAGTGTTCAATCACTGAACTATCCCAGCTTCCCAATATAAAACGTTTTAAAGTATATCTTTGTAAATGCATCACTGGGCTGGTAAGAAAAGAAGGACTCCTCAGAGGCCAGAAATAAAGCAAAGATAAGAATTTAGATAGGTCACCTTCTTTGCTCTTGGAAGCTTAAGCCAAACCCTGTGTCGCTGACCTTTTTTTGACAGTGAGAACTCAAATGCTAGGTCTCACCCAGGAAAAGAAGTGTGTGGAACCTCACCTGGTGGATCTGAAAACCCAATGACCAACATATCAGTATTAGGATAAGCTAGAAACAAACCTACCCTATAGAAGGTGAAACAGTATTATGAGCAGGAAATAATACATTTATGTATAAACATACAACAGAGAGCATCAATAAATCCAAAGTTTGTTCTTTGAAAAGTGTAATAAAGTTGGCAAGCTTCTGGCAATATGGATAAGAAAAGAAAAAGAGCACTATTTTAGAAAAGCACATGAATAAAGAAGTAAACATAACCATAGTTGCTGCAGATATTTGAAAATTGGATATTATAAATCAATTTATTACCCCCCCCAAACATAAACAGGTGAAAAGGGAAAGTTCTTAGAAAATGTAAATTTACTAAAATGTTATTGAAAAGAGAAAAAAAAATTTATGAAAAACTTAAAAATTGAATTTATAATTTAAAATCTTCCCACAAAGTATACTTCATTCCAGTCTTAGATAAATTCTTCCACAGAATTAGGAAAATAAATAACTTTTCCCATTTTATGAGGCTGGCATAACCCATACCAACCACCATGGAAAGTTTGGAAGAAAAACAGCTTTACTCAAGAACATTGATACAAAATCCTAAACAAAACATTAGCAAACTTAATTCGCCCATAAATAATAATAAGATGATACCATAAGGTAAATTCACTATAACAGATCATAGGAAAACCATCTCATGATCATCTTAGACTCAGAAAAACATTCAATAAAATTCAACGTCTATCCTGATAAGAAAAATTGAGTAAACTAGGAAAAGAAAAAAGCGCTATTTAAAAAAACTTACCACAAACATAATAGTAAATGGCAAATGCTCAAAACTCAATGGCCAGGAGCATTTTCTTCAAGATTAGGGATGGGACAACAACTTCCTGGTCACCCCTCCTATTCAGCATCACCCTGGAAATCCTGGCCAACTCAATGAGGCAGGGAAGGAAACACAAAAGCAAGACTCTCCTAAGGACCCACTCACTGCTGACTCAGTGTAAAACCAGGTAACTGGAGGGAGAAAGTATTAAAGTATTTTCTGCCCGTTATACAAATTTCAGTCCTGCTAGTTGAAAGACATTTGCATATAGTGTGGTGGTTTCTTTTGGAGGGGCATATCTAAAAGGCCCACATGCCCTGCCAATGTTATAGCTAAACTAAGGACTGATAAGGGGGAAAGCAAAGGGCTATGAGAAAATGTTGAAATCTCACACTATACCCAACCTCAGTGAAGCACAGCACACAGTAGCACCAAGTCAGCTCTGTGACTGCAGGAACCAGATAGCTTAGTCTTTCAGCAGCACAGCCTGCCTTGCAAGCAGTTTAGGGTTTAAAAAGGACATTTTGGACTAACTAGTCAAGGTGCATGACACCTCTCCTGGCCACACACACATTACCTCTGCAGCGATTTTCTGCAAAGAGTTGCCAGAAACAAACAAACAAAAGAAGAAATACCTTTGTGCATAAAACCACTGTGCTGGTAACATATCTGTTCTTGCCAACATCTGGCCTGACATTTGAGCATCCTCATGAAGTTTGAAGTATTTCCATCCAAGATCACGGGATTCCATCAGGGGAGCAAAACAGGAGAAGAGACCCCTGTGGCCCTAAAAACAATTCTAAGCCTTCATGATGCATGAGATAATGCAAATAAAATTGATTTTTAATTTTCAGAACAGTATGCCTATATTTCTTGTCTTATTTTTACAACAGCATAGATTTCATTTCAGTGTTCATTTCAAAAACAGAACTTCCCCTTACTCCTTCTGAGTTACTTTTTTTATCTTTCACTTTTAAAAAATTTACGATTTCTAAAATTTCTCAATTTTGACAGTGCCCAGACTCTGGACCCAGCAAGGCTTTCTGTAATAATTAGGTTCCGAACTCTGGGGGATTTTGTTATTTCTATCAGCTTAAATTCTGGGGCAGCTTGAATTTCCTTCCTCTTTCTCTTCCACATTTTGCTTCCTTGATCTTTGTGTTGGGGAAAATTTTCTTCCTTTCCCTAAATTTTAAGTCTCAGTCTGTCACTGCCAAAAAAAAAAAAAAAAAATTTACCCTTCTGGTTTCTATTTCCCAGAGTCCTTGTAGCATTTCAAGAAAAATAGTGGCAAGCACATTAGACTGGGTCCGGAGACCTCAGTTTCCCAACAACCTCTGTTTTGGTAGGTCTGACCAGCCTGGTTCTTCATGGTCCTCTCACACTTGGTTCCTGGGACCCACAGAAGCCCCCTCTAGCCCACAACTCTTAGCCACTTCTGCTCTATTTATCCTTATGGTAGCTCATCTGCAAACACTGACAGACTTCTCTATGTTTCAGATCTCTCCAGAGCTACCACGTGTTAAGAAAATAAAAGGTGGGGAAGCTGGGATGGCTCAGTGGGTTAAGCGCTCACTTTGCAGCCCTGGGGACTGAGGATCGAATCCCGGTCCCGACCCGTGCGGACCCATATGCTGAACTGGGGAGTGCCCCCAGTTTGGTTCTCACCGGGGTGAGACCCTGGCCCAGTTCCTGCCCTGTGCAGCCCCACGCCCACCTGTGGAATGAAACTATGTGGAAAAACCAATGATGTGCAACTATGGAGACTGTTCGGGGCCCTCCCCCTTCTCTCTCTCTCTCTCTCTGTCTCTCTCTGTCAAAAACAATAAAAATAAATCTTAAAAAGAAAAGGACAAAGTGGCTAAGAGCCTAAGTTTTAATGTACACGGATATCTGGGTTTAAAAAATTAAGGGCAAAAAATTCTATAGCTGCTACTTGTTCTATGATTTCAGTCTAGTTACTTACATGTGCCCAAGCCTCCATTGCTTCATCTGTAAAGTGGGCATAATAACACATACCTGTAGAGCTTGATTTTGTGTGCTAACTTGGCTGGGACATAGTGCTCAGATACATGGTTAAATATTGTTCTGGTTATTTCTGTGAGGGATTTTGGGGATGAGATTAATATTTAAATTGGTAGACTCTGGGTAAGGCAGGTTGCCCCCCATAATGTGAGTGGGACTCATCCAGTCAGATAAAGGCCTGAACAGAACAGAAGACTGCCTCTCCCCAGTAGTTATTTCTGCCAGTAGATTGCCTTCAGATTCAAATGAAATCCTCTCCAAATTTTCAGCTGCAGAACTTCCTACAGATTTGGGACTTGCAAGCCTGTATAATCACATGAGCCAATCCCTTAATATCTCTCTCTCTCTCCACACACACACTCTCTCTCTCTCTCTCTGTATACAAGGTGTGATAAAAAATATATAGTGAGTGTTTAAATAAAAATTTTATTAGAGTAAAAGACACATTGCCATTAATCCCCCTCAAAATACTCCTCCTCATTTTGAACACTCTTAGTCCATCGTTCTTGCCACTTCCTGAAGCAGTTCTGGAAGTCGTTTCTAGTAAGTGTCTTTAGTTTCGCTGTCCTGGCTGCTTCCATGTCCTGAATCGATTCAAAACATAGACCTTTCACAGTCATTTTGACTTTGGAGAAGAGCCAGAAGTCACACATGCCAGATCCAGTGAATAAGGTGGATGAGGATACACCGTAATGTTTTTATTTGACAGAAATTACTGTACCAGAAGCAATGTGTGACCTGAATTGATTCAAGGTGTGATAAAAATAAAAAAGCATGTGAATGTTTAAAGAAAAAAATGTATTACAGTAAAAGACATATGGTTCAAAGCAAGGGGGATTCTTCTGAAAGGGATTAATGGCAATGTGTCTTTCTTCTACTGTAATAACTTTTTTTTATTTAAACATTCACTGTATCTTTTGATCACACCTCATATGGACATGATATAGTCTATATGTCTTATGTATATATAGATATATCTGTAAAATAGTGGATGTAGATATGCTATATGTAATGCATGAGAGCTGTCTAGAAAGTATCCAGCCATGTCATATGAAAAATAGAGGCATTTATGGCTGGATTTTTTCCTGATATCCCTCATGCATACTCACACACACACACACACACACACACACACACACACACACACACAGTCTAGTGATTCTGTTTCTCTGGAGAACCCTGACTGACACAATACCTCATTGGGTTCTTGAAAAAATTACATGACATCAGGTTTGTAAAAGACCAGTTGTCTTGTGCCTGGTATGTACAAATCTTTTAACAAATGACAAAAAGGGACAATGATTCTAGGTGGCTCCGTTTTTCCCCTCCTCTTCTTCTTTCGCACAGAGCTCAGTGCCCCTGGATTCTGGCTGGCACTGTGTCACTTGGTGTCGCTGCCTCATAGGCTGCAGGTGAGCCCAGGACTCAGGGGAAGGTAGGCTGGAAGGGGTTGGAATGACAGGCTACCCTTTCCACAGTCGTCTGGGAGCCACGTCAACCACTTCAGAGTCATGGGTTCAGGTGTCACTGTGTGGTACCTGCAGGTTTGGAGACTATGATGAGTGCCTTAAGTTCCTTCTGAAACTGGGAAAGCTCCCAGTCAGCCTACTCAAAGGCCACTAGCAGTTTGACTAACCAAGAGAGATCGATGAGACACTGAACAAGAGATTCAATTTCCAAACCATCTCCAAATAGCCAGACACCCTGACTAACATTGGGCCGAAAGAAAGTAAAAACCGTCACAGTATGTGCTGAGTCAACAGTCCCGAAGAGGAAGCCAGGAAGATAGAAACAGATTTTCTGAAAAGGGAGCTCTTATACATACGAACTGCCCTCTATTTACTTAGTGTGCGGAAACCGGGCCCGTTGGGGATTCAGCCAGACCAAACACAGCCTCCCTGCTCTGCGGAGCCGTGCCCTCTCTGCCACAGGCCTGCCTGGGTGCACGAGGCTCTGAAAGCTTCCTGCCCATCTCCTGGCAAGCTGCTGCCAGGGAGGCACAGCTATAGGCCTCTGTCCCGATTGTTTTTCTGCTTGGACAACCTCTGCTTTTACAAACAGACCCGGCCGCTGTGAAGTGGCATCTGTCCTGAGTCTCCATCCGAGGCCACTGTATTGTTTTCATTTCCTGAGCTTCTGAATCTCCTTGTCATAATATTATCTTACATTCACAGCGCCGCTGGTCTGCAGGCAGGGCGGTATGGCATCATTTGGAGGCAGTAGGAATTGCTCCGTCCAATTTCTAATGGCAGTTCCCGCAGGAGCTATTTAGCAAGTCAAAGTGAACGTCACAGGCATGTAGGACCTGACTTTAGACATGGCATATATGAAGGGGAACCCCCAAACACCCTGAATTCATTTATAAAAATTGTGCATTTGTTCTTACATGTTTAAACTTCAGTCACTTTCAAAGTTCTCTCCCTTTGATGCAACACACCTATTAAGCGGCTTTTTTCATTGCTCCAAACAGTTTTGAACTCAATTTTGATGCCTTTGAGTGCTTCTGTCACTTTCTGTTTCACCTCTTCCACAGAGGCAAAATGTTTCGGACTTTTTCTTTTTTAATCGGGGAAACAAAAAAATGTCAGTCAGGGGCAAGACTGGGTAACTAGGAAGGGTGCTGCATGGGGGTCACGCCAGCTTTTGTCAAAAACTGCTGAACACTCAGTGCAGTGTGGCAGGTGCATTGTCGTGCCGCATGTTGTTCATGTAAATCACCCGTCATGAAATGGGCAAATGCGTTGACACAGTGCCAAACACAGGTGGAATCAACAGTCCATACTTTATCTCAGACTTCCCTGACTCTAAGATTTCAGGAAAATTAAAATGGGGGGAAATGGCTCATGGTGGTCTTAAAACATCCTTCATCAAAAGACACAGTCTTATTTCAGAAGTGTTAAGAGATGAGGGGGGAGGTGTAACGTAAATAAAATACAATATTATGAACCTGGTAGTTCTTTGGTAGCTAACTAATTTGTTGGGGATACAAGGCTTATCTATACTTTCATCTTACAGTGCTAATAATTTTGAGGACTCCGAAGACCACAGTACTATATTGCATTATCATTGTGTTTTACATTTGATCACATAGGTGAAAAGACTTCATCCTCAGATTTCCTCCTTCATCCATCCAAGAAACCCTAAGATTGCCAACCTGATTTCTCTCCTCTGTCCAGAAAGAAATTCTTCCTTCCTGGAAGGGAAGCTAAGTTCATCTAACACAGTGGAAAGCAGGAAGGTGAGGACAAGAGGAGAAAAATATGGAAAGTGGAAGAGAAGGATTTGGTGAGGGGGTGGGGATTTGAGGAGCCAAAGGTGAGAAGTACATGTATGTGTGAGGACGAGATTTTCGGCATATTGTGTTCAGATCTGCTTTACTGTCCTTCAGGAAGTAGCTTGTGGTCAAGGTGAGGATACATAGCTTCTGACCATGATTTGCTGGCCCCACCACATCATTGTGGGTGAAATCCCTTTCATAGGTCACTTTAGTCAAATATTATCTACAGTAGCCTCTCTGTTAACCAGAATTCAAGCAACCAGCACTCTCAAGCAATTGGCAAAAGAAAAATAAAATTGAAGAAGGAACAATTCCTTCATCCATCATGGGAGCCAGTTCACTGAGAGTGTACTTGCATTTATCTGGCCTCTACCAATCCTGATGGGTTCTGGTTAAGTGAGAGTCTACTTGTCCGAAATAAATTAATCAGCTTTACAATCTATTCTTCCAGAAGAGTTCAGTTCTTGCCCTAGGTCAGCGCTTGGTGTTTGGATAGTTTAAAATATATTGCTTTGAAAGTACGCAATTTGGTTTTACTTTTATGATGTATAAAATCATGTGTCTTGTTTAACATACAGTTTTATGGTGCCAAACGAGTAAACTATTGATGAAAACTTCAAAAGCCAAGAGACACACCTGGTCCTGGTAAGGATTAAAACAAACAGACGATAGTAGTAAATTCTAGGCAAACAGTAGCTCCCTTGTATCCCCCCAAAAGACAGAGGGACTTGGAAAAGACAACATGCAACAGTGTGAAAGATTCACAGAGGTATTTGCTTCCCACAATTTCTGTGCCTTCCTCCATCTTGTGCCAACCCCTCCACCACCCCTCCCAAGAAGATGAATGAGTTATTCAATCCATCTGCCTGCCTGAATGAACGACTCTAAAAAGGGTAAGTTCCCACTTTCTATAGTATTAGAAGATCCCCACATTAGAAGTATAGCAGATGCCAAATCCACCCAAGCCTTCTGGAATACTGAAGCCTGGCCTTAGATCCAGAAAGGGTGAGAGTACAGTAACAGTCCTCAGACTATTATGGTCATCATCATGCAATAGCCAAAGCTTCCAGACTCCATCAGGGTCTTCTATGAACCAGACGCTGTGTCAGTGTTTTTATACACCTCATCTCATGGAGTTCTCACTCATACCCTCTAAGATTCACACCACGGGTCTCTCCTCTTGCAGCAATAAGGAACTGAGGCTTGGATGGCTTTCATTTATCTTCCCAAAGGAACACAACTAACTAGCAGGACCTCTATGCTCCTGCTTTTTCTACCATGTCACAGGTGCCCCTAAATCAGACCATGTAGCTTTATAAAGGTAGAGAGTCAAGTTCACATTCCTGCTCTGCTCCAGCAGGATGCACTTACCCATTGCTGGGGAAGTAAATGAAGCCGTGGGCACAGATCTGGGGGCCGGGGGCCATGATGAGAGCTGAGCCACGGTAGTTGGTCCATGGTATCTCTCTCACAACCTGTGCTTGTATATTTTTAAAAATTGATTTCTATTAATGTTCCCTTGTTTGGCCCATTTTAAAGGGTATAGAATTTGGAATGAGAAAAATCAGGATTAAACCTGGGAGCTCTGTGGTACAATGTTGACTGATTTAGAGAATTTATGTGAGCCCGGAGCGTCATCTAAAATGAGAGTATTTGGTCATCTAAAATCAGAGTTGTTCAGGCACTTAGATAAGATCATTCTTTAGAGCAGGACTGTGAAAGGTGCTATGCATGTTCATCATTATCTTATAAATTTGACCTCGCAGTGTTTGTATTAGCTCCTCCTCCTTTGTGTATGCCACCCACCAGTCTTATAAACTGACCTCCTGTATCTTCATTCTAAGAGAGACAGGGGAGGGCATTAGGAGTGGGGAGCAGGGTGGGCAGTGAGGGTGGGGGATGGACAGGATCTGGCCGAAGACAGAGTTCTATTGCTCAACACCAGCTGCCTCTCTCTAGCTGTCAGTTATCAGCACATCTGATTAATGACAGTGTCATTTTTAAATCAGCCACGAACAAATCTGTTTTTCCTAAATCAGCCCATGTTTCCCAATCTTCTGGAAGAGATCATAAAAAGATCTGTCAGAGACAGACAGAGAGAGAAGGGGGAGGACTCAGAGCAGTCTCCACGGTTGTACATTATCTGTTTCTGACATAGTTTCATTCCACACAGGTATGTGGGGGTAGGGGACAGGCGGAAAGGGGAGTGTAGTGCAAGAACCTGGCTGGGGGCCTCCCTCATGGGATGCATGCCCCCGTGAGCTGGGGCCCAAACCAGGGGCCTCCCACATGGGAAGATGCCCCGGTGAGAACCAAACTGGGGGTCACACCCCAGTTTAGCATATGGGTTCGCACAGGCCGGAGCCAGGATTTGATCCTCGGACCCTGGGGCTACAAGATGACGCTTAACCCTCTGAGCCATCCTGGCCTTTCCCAGCCCAGTTTTTCTTAACAAAGAAAATTAGACCACATTCAGCCTCACAGAGCTCCTGTTCCCCCCATGGATACCTTTAGAAATTTCACAAGCCACTTGTTCTAAATTGGTTCTGGAATGTTCTGGGGCGGGGGTTGGGGGAGGTATCCCTCCTCGGGGTGATAAGACTTGGGAGAGTCCTGGCGGCATGCCAGGGTGGTAAGGTGAGCACTAAGTCAGGCATCAGACTGTATCTGAGAGCCATGTGGGTGAGCAACAGAGGCCTACATGGACGTTTATGCAGGAAGCCCTTAAGCCACCCTGCAAGGACCCAAATAAAAGGTCTGGGGTACATGCAGTTGAGAAAGTAGTCGGGCATTAGAGAACAGCACACATCACAAGAGTATGCAACCAGAACTAGGACCAGAGGGGTGGCAGAATGTTACCCACCCAAGCTAGAAATTAGCACGAGGAAGCTGAGATGAAGTCCACAGGTCTCCTAGTAGCGGAGAGCCTGCTTTATCAGCCCAGCTGCAAGAACGGTGGCTTTCTCCCCAGAGGCGTGTTGCTAAAGCATCCATCCTCGACACAAAAAGAAACAAGCTAACACAGTTTCAGGAGGCCACTTTCTCCCACGTCTTGAAAATGCATCTGTTTGTGTGTGTCTTGTCTTCTGGCCTCTTCCCCAACACCCACGGTTTTTCCAAAATGACTGGCAGCTTCTCTTCCATTGGCAGGTGCCAGTTCTTTCAATAGAGCTGTGTCAGGGCTAAGAATATGGGCTTTGGTATCCAACAGACATGAGCATATGTCCCTACTAGGCCATTCACTTCAATGAGAACTTAAGCAGCCAATCTCTTTGAGCCTAAATATTCTCATTGAAAAATAGGGATAATAGTAACCCTACCACATGGGACATGTGTGCAGTTTCCAGTGAAATTATAAAGCACATGGCACAGTGCCTGCAAACCACACGTGTTCCACACATGTTCCTAAGGTCGATCGCGTCATTATGCCCCGTTATTCACTCCTCTTGGGATCAATATCCTTCATCACGTGACTCAGCAGTTCTCCCCTCTAGAGACAGAGTGTGCTTCCCATCTCATTGGTGTTGAGCTTGGCTGGCATGTGACTTGCTTCAGCCATTGGAATGTGGGGAGAAGGAACAATGTGTCCCTTCTAAACCTTGGCCTTATGTATGATGTATGTCCACTCATCTTATGTGTGCTTCTGCCATTGCCAAAGGAGGGGTATGACCCCGGAGGCCTGCTGGTACCAGCACAATGAAAGACTCTTGGAGCAGACCTGGACCCAGCCCACAGCTTGGAGTCACGCCCAGCAGAGTTCAACTAGATCAGCCAAACTCCAGTCCGCCCACAAACACGTGAATGAGAAGTAAGTGCTCATTGCTGTCCTGCACAGAGTTTCAGAATGGTGTCTTTAAGCAGCTTTATTGTGCCAATACTTTATGTTTACCTTGTCCAAAGCTTGGAGATTTTTTATTGAAAGCAGTTAAATGGACATATTTTTCTTTTACTCCAGGTCCCACCAAACCATGCGATGTAATGGAAAGAGCATGGGTGTTGGAACCAGAAAGACTTCATTGAAATCTAGCTTCAGCGTCTTAACAGCTGACTAGCTTGGGGTCAGTCACTTGCCTAAGAGCCTTGCTTCTTTAACTGTAAGTTGGAAGTGAGAATACCAGCCCCTACTAGAGTCACGGTTAAATGGCATAACTTATGTCGCACGTGCAGACATAGCGTGGTTCTCAAGAATGGTGAGTAACTCTCCCCTTTCCTTTATAAGCTTCATGTCAGCTGGAAAGCGTCACCTCCAGCTCTGCACAGAGCAGACAGGAGGGAATAGAGTTTGGATACCTTCCTCAGAACATGGAGACTGAGGCATTTAGCTCTATCTCAGCCTCCAGTCCATTCATTCTTTTCTATGTGGCATCTGTCATATGCCAGGCACCTGAGAATCTGGTGGTCAATAAGGCAAATGAAGTCATTCCTCTCATGGAGCTGGCATTCTAGAAGGGGTCGTGCTAGATAATGAACAGGAGGACAATAAATAAACTAGATCATTCCAACAGTGATACATGCTGTGAAATATTAAATACACAAAGGTGACATGATAGTGACAGGTGGGGGTCAGGGGTCAGGGCAGGCCCTATTGAGGCAGGGACTCCCTCCCTCTGTTTCCCAGTGGCAGAAATGGTTCTCTCTAGTCTTTCTTTTTTTTTTTTTTAATTTTTTTTAAATTTATTTTTTGACAGAGAGAGAGAGAGAGAGAGACAGAGACAGAGACAGAGAGAGAACTGAACTGGGGGAGCTCCCAGTTCAGCATGTGGGTCCACACGGGCCGGGGCCGGGACTCGATCCTCAGTCCTCGGTGCTGCAAAGTGAGCGCTTAACCCACTGAGCCATCTTGGCACCCCCCACCCCGCCCCTAGTCTTTCTTGACCTACACTTACCTAGAGGAGCTCTTTTTGTCTTCAACACTTTGACAAGTTACAAGAGGGTTTTGTCTTCCCTTAACCACCTGCTACTCCTGGTAGAGCTCCAAGCAACTCTTCTAAATTCATGCTTGATCTTATGTTCTTCCTTCCTCCTTCTTGCTTGCCTGGATTCTGTATGTTGCGGCCACACCTTCCTTTTTAGGCACCACCTCCGTTCCTTCCTCACTGATACCATGTGTAGTCTCATGCATAGTAGAGGTTCTGTTTTTGAAGGCTCTTATCACGCCATCTGCCCTTAGAGGACTTTGCATCAATCTCATCTTTGGACATTTTGAAGGCTATTCCTCTGTAGCCTAAAAATTTTGACTATCCCCCAGGTCTCCACCTTGGCTCTTAAGAACTTCAGGTTAAATGAGATCACCCTCAAGGGCTGGGCCCATGTCAACTTCTTTCTTCTCTGTGGTCCAGAAGAGAGCTCACAGGAGCAGTGTCCCTCACTTGTGACAGATGAAATCTTTGGGAACATATGAATTTCAGCCATTACCTAGAGTAGACGGGTGATTCTCAACATTCAAAAACATTCTCAATACTAATATAAATGACCTGAGTGGCTAGTCAAAAATATTCATTCTGGCTCTGGGTCCAATGTCAGGCCCAAGGTTCTGCATTTCAAACAAGCCCCCAGGCGCTGTGCTGCTGAGCCATGGAGCCCAGTTTGAATAGATAGCTTCAGCCCCCATCACTGCAGCCCCACACCTCCAGGCCACCTTTGTAAGGGGCGTGAAGAAAACACCAACTCTACCTCTATGTAACTATGCCCCCAACAGCATTTCTTCTCTTTAATGTTCTGCAGCAACTTCAGGGCCCCACTCCCCAATGCCCTCCCTCCTATAACACATATTGTTCTCCACCATCACACTGATTTTCACAGCCTCATCTGGGCATTTTATGCCAGTATGTTAATCCCAGGGACGGAACTGCAAGCTGACAGCTGACCAGGGCAGGGCAGGACCTCAGACCTGCTGTCATGACTCAGGGAACATGAAATGATACCTGCACCTTAACAGAGAAAAGTGCACAGATCAAATCCTAAAACTATATTCAAGGAAAAATTATTTATTATATCACCAGAAAAGTATCAGTGAGGAAGGACCCAGCAGTTTTCAAGCATTGGGGGAAAAAAAAGAGGGGAAAAAGGATTATAAAAAATATTCATTCATCCACTCAATTAAATAATGCTTGTTGAGCATCGACCTGTGCCAGGCTCTCCCTGGGCATGTGTGTTGAGAACAGAGTCGATCTCTTTTCTCAAGGCACTGACATCCAGAAAGACACAAGAAACAAGGCACTAGACAAATGAATACATAGTGATAAGCTACCAAGGAAACAAGGTGTAGTGCTAATGAATGAAGGGGAAGGAACTCATTGTACATACAGTGGTGAGAGGCCTCTCTGAGGAGATGATGTTCAGGCTGAGAGTCCAAAAATGAGAAGCAACAAGACCTCTGAAGAGTCAGAATGGAGGTGGAGAAAAGAAAGGTCACTTTAAGGAGAAGAATCAGTATCTGAAAAGACCCTGAGGTAGAAAAGAATGTAGTAGGGTTTTAAATTTTTTTAATTGTTTTTGACAGAGGGAGACAGAAGTGGGGAGGGCCTAGAGCAGTCCCCGTAGTTGCATGTCATTCGTTTTCCACATAGTGTCACTCCACAGGTGGGCATGGGGCTGTGCAGGGCAGAAACTGGCCAGGGGCCTCCCACATAGAAAGCTCACGTCAGTGAGAACTCAGCTGGGGGCACACCCCCGTTCAGCATCAGAATCCGCGTGGACTGGGCCTGGGATTCGATCCTTGGACCCCGGGGTTGCATGACGAGCACTTGACACACTGAGCCATACTAGCATCCCCCTCTAGTGGGTTTGAGGGACTGAAATGAGTCTGTCTGCTGGAGCCTAGCACAGTGGGTGGAGACAGTGATAAGAGAAGATGTTGGAAAGGTGGCTTATTGTATTGGACATTTTTATACATCGATGGGCTAACTGTGGCTATTAAACAAAATGAACTTGAAATCCTAACACAAGAGGGAAAATGTATAATTTGATGAGCTAGGACTTGTTTAAACAAATGCTTTCAGAGCGCCTCCTTGTTTCAAGATTGGTATATGGAAATCAATGGTAGATTAAACAAAAGAAAAGGATCTAATTGAATGAAATGGGAAAGATCATCCATCGCTGTTCAGAAAGCGGTTTATTTGCTTGGATCGATATGAACCCAAGGAAAGAATTTTGGGGAGAGGGTTTGCGTGGGAAATAGCAGACATCAACGTAGTCCTGCAATGCGCTGGTCTTGGACCATGGAAGAAAGACGAGAATAAACATATTGTACTTGCATAAGTGTAGATGTGTGTGTGTGTGTGTGTGTGAGAGAGAGAGAGAGAGAGAGAGAGAGAAAGAGAGCAAGAGAGTGAGAGAGCAAAAGCAGTACCAAGTATAATAAAAGCCTCAAAATAAAGCAGGTGCAATGGAGAAAGGAAATGAAAAGCATTCTCACACCCACGCTACAAGCAATCACGTGATCCTTGGTAATACAGGTAAATGAGGGCACAGGTGCAAAGACAGGTGTTACAGGAAGGTAGCAAATGTATGGTGCAGGGAAGTCTGTGTAGTTCACTGAGCAGCAGCCATCCCTAGGACCTCACATACCAAACGCAGCAGCTGCTAAACCATTCATTAGATTTAAGGGATCCTGTCCAATGTGGCCTAGGCAAGACGCTACATTTTCAACTTCTCCTTAAAGCCCAAAGTCAGTACAGAGCTCCCTGAACACCAGCTCAGGCAGTGTCTGGCACTACCTGCCCTGGGGCCAGTTCTTGATTCTTGGGAATGTTCCCAGGAGAGAGAAGAGAGAATAGCTCAGTCCTATCTTTGCAGTGCTTCTTAGATGCTCTTGAAGAGACTGAAGGAAGCTGGAGATCTGGCCGCGTGTGGGCTTAAGACCCCACACAAGTGGAAGCCAGGAGGGCTCAGCTGGTTAAGCACTCGCTTTGCAGCCCTAGAAACTGAGGATCGAATCCCAGCCTCAGCCCATGGAGACCCATATGCTGAACTGGGGTGTGCTTCCCATGTGGGAGGTCTCAGTTCAGTTTCTACCCTGCGTGGCCCCCGCCCACCTGTGTGGAAGGAAACCATGTCGAAAACTGATGATGTACAACTATGGAGACTGCTTGAGGCCCTCCCCCTTCTCTCTGTCTCTGTCTCTCTGTCTCTGTCAAAAACAATAAAATAAATCTTAAAAATAAAAAAAAGACACCCTCACAAGTCCCCTGGCTCAGCAGGGAGCACACCAAGTTGACTAACCATTTTTTTTTTTTTTGCCTCAAAGTGGACAAACCTTAAGCTAGAATGAGACATTCACTATGCCCTTGAAGAAGCAGTTTCAATATATCCAAGTTTTCATTAGAAATATGTATCAACAAAATGAAAGAAAATGTCAAAAAAGCAATCCATCCGTAATCTCCTCAAGCTCGCCTAACATTTTTATTTCCACCACATCTTGCTAGGACTTGCTCACACTCGTAAGTGGACTCACTTGTTGCAAACACCACACAGGTACCCCTTTGTTTCTTCTTAATTGTCATTGCAGCATATATTTCTACACAAATGCAGCTCTTCTTATATCCCCATTTTCTACAGTCTCCACAATGACCATTTTGAAGGACATCCCACATATTTCAAGAAAGAAATAATTCTCTTCTCCTTTCCTGGTTACAAGGCCAAGTTTTGGAGTCAGACCCTCACTTTGACATTTACTCTGTGGGCAACTTTGGTTGATCTGGCCTTTCGAAGTGTCAGTCTCCTCGTCCATAAAAACGGGAGGACAGTGAGTGACACTTACCTCCCAGAGGAGCTGTGAGGATTGAGGGATTAACTATAAACTAAATGTAGAGCCTGGCACATAGTGAGTGTTTAATAAATGGAAGCTATTTCACTAATAGCATCATTTTATTAACTGGATCTGCACAGCACAGAGAAATTCTGAGGCAGGTAAGTTTCTTTGAAGTTTCTCATCATTCCCTTCAGGGCTTGGGGGAGGCCTTCACCCCAAATCAGGCTGACACAGTGCTCAGGTGCTCATACCACACAATCCTGTTCCCCACCCCATCTCTCTGCACCGTTTTCCCTCCTGAACAGGGATTTACCTGCCCTAATCCCATTTTGTAAAACCTTGTTAACACCTTAGGAACACCAAAGCATTAACCAATCCCCTGAAGAAAAACATTTGCCAAAGCTTAGCTGGCCAGGTTAAAAAACTGATGCAGCTTAAAACGTAGATCCTATTCAGACAGCAAGCATTTTACACACACACACACACACACACACACCTGTTCCTTACTTATGGATAGTCTCTTCCTAAAGGCCACTGAGGTGGATCAACCCTTAAGGCAAATTTAAGGCTAACTGTGCTTCATAAAGTACCCAAAAGTATTTGATACCTAATATAAAGAAAGGAAGTTATAATATATATGTATGAAATAGTCAATCTGACAATTATCTCCATAGCAAAGAAGAAGTCAGTGTAATTCTCTTCAGCAAATCAGTTATTAAGCATTCATTCATTTGACCACTTTTTATTGAACATCCATTACATGTTAGGGGCTAAGTTAATACAACTATTAACCAGGCATAGAAGCCTATATATAAGTATGTACATGCACAAAGAAGTACTAATGCTGGAGACAAGGTTCAGATAAACTACTAGGGACCCATTTACTCCACATGAGGCCTGTCTGGACCGTCCTAGTGACTATCAGAACCTGCCCCCATCCCCACACTCTCAAATTACCACATGTAGTATACCATGCAATTTATTAATAATTTATCCGATTTGGTGTTTACCTGTCCCTCCCTCTAGAACATACTCTCTCTATATAAAGGTGGAGGTTTTTTGTTCACTCAAAGTATCACAAGTACCTAGAATGGAGATGGGCACATAACAGATGCTCAGTAAATTTCCCTCAATGCCAGGCAGGCAGGCAGGTGTGATGAGGGACAGCCATCCATCCATCCGTTTACTCAGTGAGCGTCTATTGAGTGTCTTCTTTAGGCTCACCATTATCCTAGATCCTGCAGATATAAAGAAAACTTTCCAACCCCTCCAGGGACTGGCAACCTGGACAGAGGGCAACAGCTCCAGAGGCAGACGCCTGGGCCCTGTGTGAGAGACGGGGCAGGGCTGGGGGGACTGGGGACTTCCTGAAGGTAAGGTTGTGGGGGCCCCTTGGGCACCATGCCCAGAGAGCACAGAACCCCAGCTGAGCTGCCCCTGCTCACAGTGAAGCCCTTACCATCCTCAGAGGTGCAAGTTTCATCTTTAAATAACTCCCTTAGCTACAGATCTAAGACTCCATCAAAGCCAATAAAATCAGGCTTCATCCAAGAGCTGGAAAGTCAGACAGTAGGAATGCACAGAGCTCTCCTCCTTACAGCCTATCTATTTGTTTATTCTGCCCACTTTGCCTGTTTTCAGGTGACAGAGGAGTGGGCTTGTGCATGCAGACACACGTGGAGCACACGCAAGTGGCTTCTGACACTGCGCAGATGATCCCGGCCGCGGGCCCCCACGCCTGTCTTGCTGTGTGGTTGCCAGGACACCTTGAGAGAAAGGAGTGTTTGTTCAAGCAGAACATTCGTGGGAAGATCGGTGTGGGCCACAGCTCTGAGACACTTCTAAGAGTCCCCTTTGCTCGGGCCAGAGTATAACGGGTGGTCAAGGTCACTTGGTGGACCTTCTGGGCACAGAGCTGGGTGCCAGGCTCTGGGGAAAGTCATAAGAGAGAGAGTCTGGAAGAACTCATGTCTGACCCGAGGAGGGAGAGAGGAGATGCTATAAAAATAAATGCTTAGAGGCATAATGACATCGGATGGCTGCTCTGCACTCTGGAAATAAATAGCACATAAAAATAATTCTGGTCTACACTGACTCTTTCCTATATATAGCAAATACAAATAGTCATCCACGTCCCCAGCGCATCTGTTTTGTGAGTTCCTGTTTTTAAATGCTGGAGTTTTTCTTAAAAGCTCCCCTCACAAGCAGAAGTTCTGGTGGAAGCCACAGAGGCATGTTCAGCCATCGAGGTGTTGTGGAGGTCCCTGCAGGGGGGAGGGGATTTGGGAGGGAGTTACTGTGGGAAGGGAACCGGGGAAATCCACAGGGGAAATCAGGCACCTGGGGCAAAATCTGAAGCAGGCGTTTCAGATTGCTGTTGTTCAACTTCCAGTCCTGTTGCCTGGCAGGCTGGAGGAAACCCCAAAGTACCCTTCAATCCTTCCTGTACCCCACCCTTTGCCCTTGTTCTGGATTCCATAACAGCCTCAGGAGTTCCAAACGTCCAGGATCCTGGTGGGGAGAAGCCACCTCCCATAAGTGGATATAACGGTGTATACAAATCTCCGGGGAGCTTTCGGGTCCCAGGTCTGACGTGCTGTGGAGGGGCCCTTCTCTGTGAGTATAAGCAGGAGTGAAAAACCCAGGTTCTTCCTAGAAGCAGCACAGCGGTGAGCTGGAGCCCCTACCAGACATGGGCCCTCATTTAGACCCGGGAGGAGGAGCTGGGAGAGGCCAGGTTGGAACCCCTAAAGGGACACGTCAGGCTGATGGGAGGGATCACTCTTCCA
Source organism: Craseonycteris thonglongyai (assembly GCA_004027555.1). Lineage (NCBI taxonomy): Eukaryota > Metazoa > Chordata > Mammalia > Chiroptera > Craseonycteridae > Craseonycteris > Craseonycteris thonglongyai. Next base: position 23,373 of record PVKE010003576.1, on the reverse strand, counting down.
TCTTGCTAAGAGGCTTCCAAGCTGAGTCTTGTCAGGGAATGTTCTGTGGTGCTAAGCCTTGTAATGCTACCCAAGAAGCCTCGCTTCTCATTTCTTTTTAATTGTTTCCTCCCTGTGTCCGTGGGAGCAATTTAAGTCATCCTGATTCCCCACTAACAGCCTACTGGATGACAACAGACCAGAAAAAGAGAAGACATTCCAGAAATAGGAAACCACTGTGAAAATACCTGCGTGGAGCCTTGGGAAGAGGGACCACTCCCTGGCAATTTAATTGTTCGGAATTAGCAGTGGGGTGTATTTGGGGTGGTCTATGGCTCCAGAGAGGGACTGTGGAGTCCATCGTTCTCAGCACTCACTTGCTGAGTGCCTATTCCATGTGAGACCTCACCAACAGCCCAGAGCTGATATTTCGTAGACAATTACAGGCCGCGTACTGGGCTAGTGCTTCCTTAGGGTATATAATGTAATTTAATCCTCCCAAACATCTATGAACGTCTTGCCATTGTGACCTCCAGCTTAAGATCAAGACAGTCAAGACGCTGAAACATGAAGTAATTCTCCTGAGATCACGGTTGAATCTGTGGGAAAGCCAAGATGGAACCCACTTCAGGCTCCAACTTGAACTGCTGCACTTCTCAGCCCCTCGGAGCGATGTCCAAGGAAGGTTGTACAACGTGCCCCAAAGTCGGTTCCAGGCCTTGCCCTCAGAAAGTCCCTTATAGGGAATTTGAATTTCTTCCACGTCCGTTATGGTCCATTTCCCCTTGCTCAGCTCCAAGGAGAGCTGGAGAATTAGGCGTGACAGCTTCTGAGAAGTGGAAGGGGAAGGGGTGGGGACTGTCCTGGAACAGGCAGTGAAGAGGCAGATGCATTCATGGTACCGGGAACTGAAACCCTTCCTGTGGAGATTCACCTGCAGCCCTGGAAGCCCCATTTTTATCCTAGTCAAAGCCCCCGTCCCCCCCAGGCCTGCAGAGCAAAGCTGAGAAGGGCCTGCTGAGAAGTCAGCACTCTGCCTGTGAAGCCATGTCTGGCGTTTCGTCAAGTTGATGGACACTGTTCGTGGAAAAGCGCAGGTAGTGCTTTTGTCTCCATTCCAAGAAGAGGCCCGTAGGTAAACAGTGCTGTCCATGCCCGGGACCACCCACAGACCTGGCCGCCCTGCTGTCCGTCACAGGTTACCTCCGCGACAGGACGCGGCCCGCGCACAACTGAGCAGGCCTGAAACGTGAGTGTGCCCACAGGCCTTGTACTCAGCGTGTTCCATAGCACCCTTCTGCTAGTCCCACAGGTCTGGGTGGGGGCTCCCCAATTTGCATTTCTAACAAGTCCCCAGGCCATGCTAATGCTTCTTGGTCAGGGGGACCCTACTTTCGGTCTTTGTTGAATTCTTGGTGCTGTGTTAGTACCAGCGACACCGTTCCTGTACACCTCAGCTGAAAACACAATCCCGGCACAACGCGAGATTTAAGATCCCTGAAGCACAAATCGGCGTGCGAGGTATTAGGTAGAGGGAGTGAAGAAATTGGGAGAGCCCAGGCTGAATGGCAATTTCAGAATAAACGCCTGCACGGTGGGGGAGGCGGGCGGTTGTGCACAAAGAGGACGCTGGAAGGGAGAGAGCCTTTATCCGCAGGCTTTCTGTGTTATTCCTAAGAGCACCGATGTGGTCTGGGTTCAGCAGGCCCTGCACCCCCTGGCCCAGATCCGCCCAAGCTGAGAGAAAGAAAGAGAGAGAGAGAGTAAATTTATCTCGCAGCCACAGCACAGTGGTAACATTTACCTTCTCTTCCCTGGTAGAGACTGGGACATCTGCCTGTCTTGCTCTACCAGCTTTTTAAACATATCCTTACTCAGTGTCCTGGCTTAGGCTGACCATACATACTGTTTGACATGGGACACACCATTGTTTTCTGTCCCGTTTTAAAACGGTACATTTGGTCAGCCTCCCCTGGTTGGACTCTAGGATTTCAACCTAGATAGCACAAAGGAAGGGCCCTGAGCCTCGTGGCAATCCCCTATGCTTCTAGAAAACCTGGAGGTCCGGAGCTAGAAAATAGAATAGGGAGCTGACCCCATCCACTGAGAGATTCAGCCTCCGCTTGTCTTATCCATGGTGACTTCACCCATGTGGTCCCCTCGGAACTGAAACCCCTTCCTTCTGGTCCCCTTCGTAAACACTTAGTCATCCTTCAAAACTCATCTCAGGTGTTTTGTCCTTGGCAGGTGACCGCCACGCTTTTCCTGCACTGCATACATGTTTTCATCATGTTTAAAGTCTGGGTGACAGGAGAGAAATTGCTGACCTCTAACTGTTCCCAGCCTGTCTTCGCTCTCCTTGCTGGCAGGAGAGACCCTGCCCATGCGGTCCCCCACCCCATCACTCTCTGGGGGTAGAGGTCTTCCTTGCCAGAATCTTCCTTTGTCTTCTGTGATATAGAAGCAATGGCTGGGGAGAGAAAACTGAAGAGATAGAAGGAAAGAAGAATGTTTAGAGAAACAAGAGACATGTGAACCAGGGACCAAAAGATATTTTCACTAGGCTAGAAAAGAAAAAGTTACATGGATCGAGGAGTTTTCTGGGAGGCTTTGAAGAGGGAGAGCCAGGGCTGCTCTGGCTATGAGGAAGGGGCTGTGTTAGCGTGGCTCTCAGCTGTCCACGAGGCGGATTCTAGTTACAGAGTCGCAAATGCAAGACAAGGACTTACATTATTCTGGAATATCTTTTTTTAATCAAGATTTATTTTATTGTTTTGACAGAGACAGAGAGAGACAGAGAGAAGGGGGAGGGCCCAGAGCAGTCTCTATAGTTGTACATAGTCACTTTTTGACATGGTTTCATTCCACACAGGTGGGTGGAAGCCACAAAGGACAGGAACCAGGCCGGGGCCCTCCCGCGTGGGAGGCACACCCCCTCGAGCCAGGGGCTGAATTGGGGATGAGAACTGAACTAGGGGACTGCCTACATAGGAAGCACAACACAGTTCAGCATATAGGTCCACACAGGCTGGGGCCGAGATTCGATCCTCGGTCCCTGGGGCTGCAAAGCAAGCGCTTAACCCGCTGAGCCATCAGGCTTCCCCCTGAAATATCTTTTGGTCGCTGGGACCCTCTTGCTGCACTGCTGCTCTGGGACTAGACTGCATGGGTTATGCTTTCAATGGGATGCATCCTTGTGCATCCCCAATCCTTCCCTCTGTTGTGTCCAGCGTTGGGCACGGAGCCTGGTGCATGAGCGATGCTCAGAGATGGTGAACCTTATTCCTCCCTTTTCCCCTCCTGTCATCCTGAGCAACCCATCACACTGAAATGATGGCAGAAAGAAGCAGGGCTGACAGGACAGCTCAGGGCAGAAGGGCAAGTCAAACACCCCACCGGGTCTCTCTGGACAGAGTACCAGCGGTGCCGTGCTGATCTTGGCTGGGAGTCCACAGTGTACCAGGCCCCTCCGGGCCTCTGGGGTATGGCTAATTGAAGACATGGTTACTCATTTCATTCCCAAGCTGCTATTTAAGGAAGTAGAACCAGGCCATTCCTATAAGGCCTCTGACCTACACTAGAGGCAAACAATGCTGGGGCTTGTCTAAGTGGCTGTAAGTGCAGAGCTGTTCAAAGAGGCTGTGAGGGGACAGTGCAGGGCAAAGCCGACCCGCCCTATAGCTGGGCCAGCTGCCGGATTGTTCCTCCTTCAACACCCTCCTCTCTCCCTTCCCCCCGAGGGGCCAGGATCTAGTGATGGGTACCCCTCCCTGAGTCCCCTGCCAGGGCAGCTCCTGAGTCACATAGCTGATTCGGGAAAAAACGCAAACTGCCTCCTTTTGGATTGCAAGTAGCAGCGACTGGAAGCATTTGTGATTTTTCAGTTATTTTTTAAGAAGTAAAGAAAACGTTGCTTTCAGACAGCACACTCTTACGGAGATCTGCTCTATGTCAGGCCCTTTGCTAAGCATTTGGGAAGAAAAGTGAATAAAAATAGTTCCTACCTTCAAAGAGTATCCAGTCTTATAAATGCAAAACCTGCATGAACAAATAACTAACAATAACATGGAATAGTATAAAGATAAAGTTATATACTATGCACAGCCCAGAGAAGGTAGTGATCAACTCTAACTGGTAGGGACACAAAGGTGAGCTGGAGGATGGGGAATTTGAAGTGGGTTTTGAGGTCCAAATAGGAGTTTAACAGGTAGCCTCATAAGGGAAGAACATTCCTAACCAGAGAAAACATATTTATTTAAATCATGGAGAAACAGGTTGCACCCCCTAGTTTCAGTGGGTTTCAAACTTTTCATTCATAGAGGGCTAGTCTGAAACATCCAGGACAAGCATGACATTTCTTTAAAAAAATTTTTTTAACTGAAATATAATTAACATATAACATTATTAGTTTAGCTAGCATGACATTTCTTAGATATTTATTTTGATGTTTTTAAAGTTGTACACGTTATGCATTATGGTTTATAACAGTCCCACATGTTGTGGTATTAAGATTGTGCCTTTAATTTTGAGTGGGTAAGATTATTTGACTTCCTAAACGCACGCTGTCCAGTCACATTGATCCTCCATGGAGGCAGCAGCTCCATGGTGATATACGTTGGGTAGGAGCAAGGCTCTTTAGACCCAGCGAGGGGACCGGAAAGCCTTTCAAAGAAGGCTGGAGACCAGAGCTTTGTCTCAGAATGCACAAGTAATTCCTCAGACTCCTATGTAGGTGTGCTGACGCAGTTTGACCACAGGTGCAGAATTGTCCAGACCCTGCTCTGGAAGTCAGTGTGTCCTAGTTCCCTTTCGCCCTCGCTGCCATGTTGGTTGATATGAAGAAGGTACCCGGGGTGAGGAGTGGGCACAGGAAGCCAGTGAAGTTGTGATCATGTGGACAAAGTGTCCTGCTGCCTCTCACAAAACCAGCATTGGCAGGACTTCCAAGGTGCATGTGCAGGTGATAGTCAGGACACTGTCTGAGATATTTAAAAAGCCACCTCAGGTGAAAGGTAATGATTCCCTAATCCCCATGCCAGGTTCCAGCGCCTGACCCATTAAAGTGGAAACTCTGTGACTGGCGTTCAGGCCTTAGAATATATTAAACCTCTCAGGTGATTCCGGTGTGTGGCCAGTGTGTGAGTCAGTCTGCTAGATCACCGTGGTCCTCAACCTTGACTGCACATTAGAATGACCTGGGGCAGGTTTTATACATGGTGTCGGGGTGGGGGGGGTGGGGGTTTGGGGGTTTGGCTCCCAGCCCAGTGGGTCAGAACTTCCACAGCTGGGGTGTGGGCATCAATATGGCGCTTAAACCTGTGAAGGGAACCAGTGTCCCCAGCCCTGCACTTTGGAAAATGCCTTCCTCCACATTTTCCAAGTCCCACATAGGTGCCTAGACCCACAGGAGCTGTCCGGGCATCCCCTGAGGCGCCCTGAGTGGGGACAGGAGGCAGGTGCCCTCAGAAATCAGTGACTCATGCCTTTGAGGTCCCCAGGACACCTGTGACACCAGCGGGTCCAGGAGGGTGGCCTGTGTCACTCCTTCTGCCTGTCACACTGTTCCTGGCAGGAGAGATCATGCCACCAGTGGTACTAACACCTGATTTGGGGCAACCATGCACATCAAATGCAAGGTAAATGTCAGTGGCTCTGGTGACCCACCGGCCACCCTGCTTGAGTTGCACACAAGGGCCCTGCACGATTCTTGTCCCACAGCTTTCGCACCGTCCAAGTCCACAGCACTGAGGGAGACCTTGGTCTGCTTTGCCTCCTGGTGGACACCCAGGATGGCCACCCACCCCTGCAGCAGCCTCCATAGTCTTCCCAGGTGGCTTTCAGACGGTTCCTTCTCAGTCCCAAAGGACCCTGTTAGCCAGTGTCCTCTCTTGTCTCCCGCTGGATAACTGTGTGCTGTCCTTGTCATCCTTGGCCATGCCTGATGAGGGTGGATGCTTCTTTAGGAATGAAACTGGTCTTCTGGCTCTTGCCACAGGCCACCACCCTCTCTGGGAGGGGTGGCCATGTAAGGCCAGGGTGTGGTCCCCATTGAAAGAGCTCACATTCTGGGAAGGCAATGATTACCGCCTGAAGCATTCAGACCATAGCAGAAGATCACTGTACATTTGCAGTGGCACATTTCAAACAGCTAATTGAACGTCACCAAGAAAGAGTTATCCTCTGCCTGTTCTCGCCTGCCAGGGCACACTTGCTGTTAGCGCTCATCCTCAAAGGGGAAGCACAGTGCAACCTCCTGGAGCATCACGGGGAGCCCTGACCTCGAGCGCAACCATGAGCAGCTCACCAGCAACAACGCAACACACCTTAAGTTCACGGTGTTAGGGAAAAGCTGCCACCAGAACGTGGACAGTCTTGACCTTCTTATCTGCAGTTTCACTTTCTGTGGTTGCAGTTACCCATGAAAATATTAAATGGAAATTTGCAGAAATAAACAATTCGCCCGTCTTAAATTACACGCCATTCTGAGTATAGAGTGATGAAATCTAGCACCACCCTGCTCCCGCCCACCCGGGAGGTGAGTCACCCCTCTATTCAGCATCTCCACTCCGGGTTCACTATGAAAACACAAGAGCAGTGATGCTGGCCACTCAGACACGCCAAAGAGAGAAAAGGACAAAAATGTATGCTGAGGGTGCTGAGATCTATGGTAAGAACCAATTTTCTATTTGTGACATTGTGAAGAAAGAAAAAGAAATTCACGCCAGTTTGCTGAGAGAGAGACCACATTCACATCCTTTTCATTATAGTATACAGTTATAATTATTCATTTTATTATCATTGTTATTATATTATTATCTTGTTAATCTCTCACTGTTCCTAAATTGATAAATTAACGTTTATCCTAAGTATATATGCACAGGACCAAAACCGGTCTATATAGAGTTTGGTATTATCCATGGTTTCAGGCATCCGTGTTGGGTGTTGGAACACATGCCTGCGGCTAAGAGGGCAATCACGTATTCTGTTTCAGTCAAAACAGGCTCTGAGGAGCCCGGACATTGTAATAGCAATGTTGCTCCCAATAGGAAGAGAGGGTGTCTGGACCCTACAAAGAATCTGCACGTGCACTGACTGGACAATAAATTAGTACATAAAACAGCTCTTCTCTACCCACTATTCTAATTTTACTTCGATAAATCACCACACCTCGGGTGGGCCCATGAATTTTTGTAACACATTTTGTAATCAACTCTTTTTATACTCAAAAAGAAAGAAACACCGAAGTAGCTCTTTGCCACCCATCATTCTACTTTGTCTTCAATAAAGCACTGTCAATGATTATGGGCCCAAGAATTTTGTAATACGTTTTGTCATCCATTAGTTTCATAGACAGAAGCCTCACCAACCCACATTTGCCCAGTCTCTGTGGGTTTCCTGTTCTGTTGTTGTTTTTTTTCCCCAAAAGCTCTCTGGGTGATTTCCATTTCTTACCTAGGGCTGAGAGTCCCTGCACCAAAAGCAGGGAGGTGGATTTCTAAGCCTCTGTTTCTAGCCAGCAATGGAGCCGGGCCTCAGGTGAAGTTAGAGGCTGAACTGTGTTCCCTCAGATCTTGGTTCTTGAACTCTTAACCCCCAGTACTTCATAATGTGGCCTTATTTGGATATACAGTCATTGCAGATGTAATTAGTTACAATGGGGTCATAGTGGAATAGGGTGGCCCTAGTGCCGTATGGCTGGTCTCCTTATAAAATGGAAGATTTGAACACAGTCTTGCCCACAGGGAGAGTGCTATGTGAACATAAAGGCAAAAATTGCAGTAGTGCTTCTAGAAGCCCGGGGATGCCAAAGATTGCCAACTGGAAGGTGGTGCGAGAGGCTTGGACCAAATCCTTCCCTTGCCACCCATAAGAGGACCCAACCCTGCTGACACCGTGATCTCGTACTTCCAGCCTCCAGAACTGTGAGACAGAAAGTTTCTATTGTTCATGCCACCCATTTGTGGTCCCTTGTTACAGCAGCCCTAAGACACTAACATGGGGAGGAGATTCCTCAAAGGGACCAGATGGAAGTGTGGTACTTGAAAGGGATTAAAAACAAAAACAGAAAATGGCATCTCTCCAGGTAGTGAAGGTGTTGGGGACTATTCAAAAACTCGGAGAAGTTTTTTGACCGCACGTGACAGTGTGCAGGAAGCATCATCCCGCTCCTGCGGGAGCATAGTCCCGTCCGCTGATCGCGGGGAGAAAACGACTGGCTTGTTTTGCGTAGGCTCCTACAGGCTTCTCGCGTCCTTGCTCATTTAGCCTGTCAGACCCAGGAGAGATAACTGCGTGAAATCACCTGGAAACTTCAATGCTCTCCTTTTTAGCATCAAAGCGGCCTTTCTCTTTGACCACTGAAAGACCCAAGGTATCCCTGGCAAGTACAAAAGCCTTAGAATTAGGAGTTGGTCAGGAGCTGCATTCACCAGGAGAGCTTCGGGCCCCCAGTGAGGACTCCAGGGGTCCCAGACAATAGTGGCCTATACATCTCCCACCACATACTACCAAGTCCTCTGAGGGAAGGCACCGCTCCTCACAGCTCCCCACAGGCCACGTTTTCATGTCCACTGAATTCTCCTGCCTGATCCCTTTTGGGGCACAGAGAATACCCTTCCTTACCTGAGTCCTGCACAGGGACGAGGATAAACAGAGAGGCTGTGGGGTGCAGGGGGAGGGCAGGAAATGAGCAGCTTATCAAGATATTCGTGGCAGTTTTCAGGGTCACGCAAGCCAAATAAAAAGATAATAAATGGACGTGTAATTTGGGTCAGTGAAAGGAGAATGAGTGTTGAATTAAAACAAATTTTTCTTTTTGAAGATGTAAATAGAATCTCAGAGTCCTTTGGCTCTTTTGACCCATGGAAATGGTTTTCTCATTGAAGAGCTTGACACGCCTCATCTTCCTATATAGGACTAAGCAGATCTAGGGCCTTGTAAATAAGAGCCCTTTAAAAATAAATGCAAAAGAAAGAAATTGGAATCTTTCGTCCTGTCAGATTCTTGTCAGGTCCCCGCCTACTACAGGACTCCTCAGTGGGTACATATGAAGAAAAGAAAAAAAAAGGAACATTGAAACATGAAACTGATTGTTCAATCCCAAATCATTTTCAGTTTCCAGACCCTGGAGTGTCACCTGCAAATCAATGACTTGTCCTCCAGTTCTCTTGAAATGCCCTTGTTCACAAAGTCCAGAGGGCCTGGAACCATGCTGAGTCTCACCTTGTTCCTCTCCTGGCAGCATGGGTCCCTGCCGCTGAGAGGCAGTCTGGCCTCTGGGATTCAAAGTCCCAGGTTTGAATCCCAGGCCCTCCTCTTGTGCAGGTTACTTGACTCTGTAGGACTTGGTTTCCTCCAATAAAAACAGAGAGAAAATGAGTGATGTGAGCAGCCTCACAACCTCCTTGCGAGGGTCCAAAGGAAAGGAGCATAAGAAACCAATAAAGCCCCCGATATCCTCCTGTATCAGGAGAATAATAAAAAAGTATATAAATATACTGAAATAAAATAGTAAATGTATATATAAAATATAAACTTACTTGACATAATAAGCATACACTATCGGGAGAACAAAAATGAATACGGCTCCGGATATGCGCCGAATAGGTAATAAATGCAGCTCCTGATACGCTGACATCGGTGCTCAATAAAAGGGCTTCCCTGCACTTTGTCTGACCTGCAGCTCAGTGGAGGTTCTGTCCCATTCGTGTGAAGGAGGAGGAAAGGGAACGGGCACAGTGTCCTCTAGTCTCCAACCTTGACCTCTAACCCACAGCCTCAGAGGTGGCCCAGAGTGGAGGCTCCCGAGCTGTGACTTCCAAGGAGGGTGTAGCTGGTGCTCATGGAGGATGAGAGGGCGGAAGACTGCTCTTTTCCATCTCGGGGACTCAAAGGAGAATCGTGAGCCAGACTCACTGCAATCAGTGTTTGCGCTGCGCACAGACCGCAGGCTGAGCCTCTGCTCTGGACTGAGGGTGACAACCTGAGCAAGTCTCGGCCCCTTCCTCAAAGCCGCCCCCATCCCTGTGTGCAGCGGTTAAAAGAATCCCAAGCGTCTTTCAACATCTCTGTTTCCCTAAGAAATTGTAGTGATCCCATATTTCACTATCATACTTTGGCTTTACTTTAATAAAAACGATGTATGTGCGAAAGAAAAACATTTTCCTATCTTAGTCCATTAACCTCACTGACATTTAAGATCAAATCCATTTCTAATATTATAAACAGGCACTGAGTGACTTTTTTTTTTTTTTCTAAGTTGCTAAATAAATAGAACCCACCCTATTTTCATTGGAATACATTGACAAAACAGTTTTCAAAATCCTGGAGAACTCATTCTCTAGTTGACTAATGAAAACCCACTCATTCTAATAAAGTCGATTCTCCATGAAGCTCCTATAATAAAGACAATTTACTGGTAATTCATCTGAGTTGAGCCACAATGTGAACGTAGAGGAAATGACATTACGGGGGAGGAGGGCACACAAGTGGGAGCTCTCATGTAGGCACGCTGGTTCCCCCGCTGACTCCTCAGCATTTGACAGGCAGTTGTTTCTCCAGTCAGGAACGAGAGAACCGAATTCCCTCCATGAAGGTCTCGTGATGCTTCTCCTGTGGGAAGACACACACAGCGTTTGCTCTTCTGCTCCTTCCTGCAGCCACGTCAAACTGGTCTTGTTCTGACACTTCCTCTCTTGCCCAACAGCTTTCTCTTGAAAAGTGAGATCGTTCTGGTCCACTAGCTTTCCCCGTGACAGCTAAGGGAGCTCTGTGCAGGGTGAAGGGCGTTGTCTGATGGCCCTCCCAGGTGAGAGGCTACAGCACAAAACCCTCTCACCAGGGACCCCAGGAGTGTGGCTGACACAAGCCTGGATCCCAACTGGGGTATGGGACTTCTGAATGCTACTTAGAGAGTCACGTGTAAATGCTATGTAGGTGTGTATCTGCAAAGATACAGCTATAAATATATCTTTTTTTTTTTTAAGAAAGAAGCCTCAACTGAGGCCTGTATCCTAGAGGTCTCTGAGGAGCTTGCTTTAATTAATAAATCAGAATATTTTGTATTTAACATATCAAATGGATGATAGATAAATATATGATAATAGATAGAGATAGATGATAGATAGATAGATAGATAGATGATAGATAGATTGATTTAGACGTCAGGTAGACCTAGTTTATAAAAAATGACTGGGTAAAGGAGCCTTGATAAGATATTAAATTTTCCTAAACCTAAATTCATTTGCCTGTAAAATGGGTTTGATTACCTCTCCAGATGGTTTCAAGGCATAAATGAAACAGTGTGTGTAAAGTGTTTATTAAAGTGACTGACATAAAGTAAGGCTCGATAAACAGGACCACCACCAATATCATCCTTGTTGAAGAGCAGTTCATTTGGAGGTATCTTTGTGAGTTCAGGATCTCAGAAGCATAGGAGACAGTATATGTATAGAAAGCTTCTGATACACATACATGTCAATGGATACTTTTTATGTGGGGCCCAGTTACCTGATAGTGAGGTGTTTCCCAAGTCAAAGAGGCTGAGACAGTTCTGCTGGAGAAGCCAGCTTAATGCCCTGGTTGGAAAATCACACCTGTGAAACTCATCCAGGTGGGAAATTCTTTCCGTTGACTCCACAGAAGCCATGGTTCATTATCAAGTTATTCCTCTGGATCATGCTGAGGTCATCTTTTTAATGTAGCAGCCAGGAGAGGCCACAAAACTGAGCTGCTCAGCTGAAAAGCCCATCGGAGCACCTTCCCTTTGTTGAACACTTACTTGGTGCCAGGCATCATACACATACCCCGACGTATATCTGTTTATTTAATCCTCTAACAAGCCTCCAAGGAGGCGGCTTCAATAATCCACATTTCAAGAGGAAGAGTCGCAGGCTTGCAAAATCCGGTCGTTGGTCTGGGATCCCAGCTAGTAAGTGGTGGAGCCAACACTGGGAGGAAGGGTCGGAGCTTCTTCCCATCAGGCTGTGCGTCACAAAAACCATGAATCCCTCTTTTCTCTCCCCTGTCACATGTGTCTATATTGCATCCAAGAAGAAAGCGTTTCCAATTCTCATTTTCTCACCTGCCCAAGAGCAGCAAACCCTGTTGTTACTAATCCCGTTCCACCTTGCTCCAGGCTCTCAAGATTATTCCTCCAATCCTCTTCATAGCTCATCTCTGCTCACCCCAATCCCAGCTCAGGATTCTTTCTGGCCTTTCAAAACAAAACAAAACAAAACAAAACAAAGCAAACAAACAAACAAAAAACTAGCAACAATAGCAACTAGCTTAAAGCTCCTTAGTTTGGCTAAAATGCCCCTTTTCAGGGGTCCATGGTTGGAGCAAGAGTGCCACCTGGTGGAATATTTGATTCATTGCCAACACACATGCTTTAGGTAAAGGTGAGCCGGCCAATCGGTTATAACTAAACGGAGATGATGGAGGAGTCATGTTCACGCTGCCTGGGACCTTTCCTAGACAGCCACAGAAACAACTCAGCAGTATCCAAGCACTACTTCCCAGCCTTGCTCAAATGCAAGGTTGGGACATGCATTCTTGGCTCCAAAGCCCAGGGCTGGAATTAGGGTCAGATGAGAGAGGTGGGGCCATCCATGTGCAAGATCACCTCCTGTCTTTATTTAAAATTTTGAAATTTTATTTAGCATGAACTTTTGCTTTCATTTTTACTCTTTAAGTTGCATCAAAATATCTCGACTGCGGAAGCCGGATGGCTCAGAGGGTTAAGCACTTACTTTGCAGCCCCAGGGACTGAGGATTGAATCCTGGCCCTGGCCCATGTGGTCCTGTATGCTGGACTGAGGTGTGCTTCCCATGCAGGAGACCCCCAATTCAGTTCTCACTCCACCCCCACCCTGGGTTTGACCCCTGGCTCAAGGGGGTGTGCCTCCCATGTGGGAGGCCCACAGCCCAGTTCCTGCCCTGCTCAGCCCCTGCCCACCTGTGTGGAATGAAACCATGTTGAAAATTGATGACGTACAACTACAGCGACTGCTCTGGGCCCTCCCCTTTCTCTCTGTCAAAAACAATAAAATAAATCTTTTCAAAAAATCTTAATTACTGAGTTTTTTGGCACCACCCCCTTACATTTTATACCCACAGCAAATGCCTCACTTGCCTCGCCCCAGTATTGGGGCTGCCATTCAAAGGTCTGTCTGTAGATCAGCGGCACACAGCTCTTGTTGCTTCCCCCACACATCTGCCTTCACTCTTTCTCGTCAGAGGATGGTCTTGGCGTCACCATCATCCCTCCTACTTCATTCACCAACTTAGGTAAGAAAAATAATGACCACACTTGGTATACAGTTCAGTGTAACTAGTGAATAACTCAACAAAACACTTTGGCCAATCACTGATCTCGTCACAGATCACTGCTCTGTAACAGGCAGCTAATTGGCCAAGCTGGAAAACGGCTTCTGCTTTTGCTAGGCCCAAACCTACTGGGCCACATGCCTGGGCAAGGGCATTTGTCACCGGTGCCTGCCCTCACCTAACCTTGGTCAGGGCACGCCAAAGGTCTGCCTTGTGACATTTCTTTCTCAAGAGTCTCCAAGCGGAATGCCCACAATCAGGCCAGGTCGCCATGAAGCTCTGCATCTACACTGGGTCCTTCCAGCCCTCAGACCCACAGCCTGACTAAGTGGGACGTGTTTGACCTGAAGTGTATGAGTGGTATTGGGAGGGGGGGATGGTTCTGGAAAAACCTCAAATTTCATGCAAAATTATGTGCATTTACTGGAAGATGGTTTATCGCTTTCTTTCCATTTGCCAAGGAACCCTGACCCATAAAGAATTGGAATGGCAATAGACTACGAAGGCTTCATGCTTTTTCAAGGGTCAATGCCAGAAATCACAATGAGAAATACCTTCCCATGCTTGGCCTGGTAAAACAAGTATTGCTGGTGTATAAATAGTGTTGGGCAATCCTTTCTTTTTTTTTTTCTTTTAAGATTTATTTTTTATTGTTTTTGACAAGGAGAGACAGAGAAAGACAGAGAGAAAGAGGAGGGCCCAGAGCAATCTCCACAGTTGTACGTCATTTGTTATCTACAAGCTTTCATGCCACAGGTGGGCATGGGGCCATGCAGGGCAGGAACCAGCCGGGGACCCCCAGCATGGGAAGCTCACCCCAGTGAGAACTAAAGTAGGGGCCTCCCACATGGGAAACACACCCCAGCTCAGCATATGGGTCTACATGGGCTGGAGCTGGGGCCGGGATTCGATTCTCAGACCCCAGATCTGTAAGATGAGTGCTCAACCCACTGAGCCATCCCGGCATCCCCATAGCAACCCTGATGCCAAGACCCAGGCATTTCTCAGAATCCAGGGGAAGGAAAAAAAAATCCTCTTTGATAAACTGGAATCTCAGCTGGATGTTGAAAACTGGATAGTCCACACTGCCTTCTTTGCCTTTCACTCTCTGCTTAAAATCTTTGTCAGCCTGGCCATTGTCCTTAGGCAAAGCTCTTGCACAAGCTCTGGACTTTCCTCTGAAATACCCTTTCATGCTTTTTGCATCCTTTACTCACCCTTCAAGATCAGCTTTCTTATCATTTCCAGGCAAGACTGGCCACTGTACACACTCCCGTTATCATGCAAATGACTTTTCTAGATTTATTTGCACACTGACCTATCTTGCCCACAAGACTGTGAGCCCAGGAGGGTAGAAACCCAATCTTATTTGTTTCCATATCCCCAGCGCCTAGCACAGAGTGTGTTAAAAAAAAAAAAAGAAAAAAAGTTAGCTGGATGAATAAATAAACAGATCTGTGGATGAATGAACAAACCCCCACACCCTATAATGCTTTTATTCCCTAGATGAGGAAAGTGAAACTCTGACGGATCCTAGCGTGTCAGGGCGCCTGAGCCGAGCAGGGCCTCCTCCAGGAGCCACACCCAGGCCAGCTGCAGGCCGCCCCACACCCCACACCCCCTGCAGCTGTGTGCTGAGATCAGGCGGTGCCCGTCCCGGAGCCACTGGGCAGTTACTGCTACAGCAGGCCACTTCGCCTTGCTCTCCCTTATTCTCACTGCTCCCTGGCTCAGGGGCCTCTCTTTCTATGCTGGAAGCACACGGTAGGGAGACCCCAGCCAGGGGGATTCAGAGGCTGGTATGTGGTTGCTGACAGATGCCAACTGTTCCCCTGGCAGAGTCTGGGAATCCTGAATCTTGTCTGTGATTCTCTTGTCATTACCAGAGTGAAGACCAAAATGAGAAACCATTGAACCCTGTTGAACACACTTCCATGGCAGGTGAAAGAGGCCCGATCTTCCTGCTCAGAACTGCCTTATCCATGAACTGAAACAGCTCCGTTTACTCTGCTTCCTCCCCCTGGAATTAGATTCATAAGAAGTCTGATAAAGTCTTCGGAACGGCCGCTGCAAGCTCTGCTCGTCTCGAACACATTTCAGAAGCTGGGAAGAAGGCTGGGAAGAAAGTGGCCTGAGCAGCTGGTTTTGCTCCTGCTCTAACGTGGGGGCAAAGCCTGTGAGAAACACGAGGCCTGAGCACAGCTGTGGTCGTTTCCAAATCAGGAGCCTTGCCACAGACGCGATCAACGTTTCCAACAGCAAAGTCTCTCTCCGTCTCGTGAACGGGGTTTCTCTGCGTGTTTGGTTCCTTCTGGTGGTGTGGCCTCCCCCAGGGGCTTCCTCATACACAGTTTGCCTTGGTCACGGGCCAGGTGCACTCCTCCACCCCCCACCCTGACCCCTCATATTGCTTCTCCGTAGCTCTCCTCAGTGGGACGGAGGGTTTTGTTGTTTTAATATAGGTAAATCCAGAAACTACACAGGAGTTTGAGTCATCATATTTTAAACGGCATTTGGACTTTCTCTGTCTACTCCTCAGAATTACCGGTCCCTTCTCTGAAGAACACAAGAGCCCTCACAGGATGAGAGAGAAATATCCCAGGTTTAGAGCGGGGAAAGAAGTCACTTTACTGTGTGTCCTCAAGCGTTCCCTCAGTTTAGATTTCCCACCTCTTCCAGATGTCTGCTAGAAATGGGCCACTTGTCTCCGATCCGTTGGTTTTCTACCCTGTGTATGTCTTATCCATCACCCTGGGTCTCTTTCCGTTTCCTGTTTATACCTACTAAGTGTGTAATAAATATTGATTGATTGATAATAGTCTAGACAGCTTAAAGCCAATTTAAAACCAAGGGCATTTTTACAAAAATATAAACCATTGGGAAATGTTACTACTGGCCAGGCCCTTTATGTTATGATGAATCATCACTGTAATTTTGTAGATGTTTTTATTCTGTTTTACTGATGAGAAAACGGAAGCTCAGAAGGATTCTGGGGGTGCAAGCAGCTTCTCAGAGGTGCAGTTAACATCTCAGAACTTGCAAAGCTGTGCTCTTCATCCCTTTGGAGTTCCCAGCATTTCAGCAAATGAGACGTGGAGGGGTCAGGACACACCATGCAGAACATGGTGGGGCCCAGGGCAGAAAGAGGGTCACATGTACGCTAGAGTTGTTAGTGCTTTTCCTGGTAGCGCTGCACATCCTAGCCAGGTCAAGCCTCGACTCCTCAGATCTAGCCATTGCCTCCAAACCATGCCCAGCCCCCGTTTCTCCTGTTCACCTAGGGTGAGCATGAGGCTAAGCCTTCCTCTTTCTCCTCCACCTCACCAGCCCTGGGCAGGGCACATGGGACAGCACAGTGGTTCTGAGTATGTGTGTGACTGCTGACACTCACGACCACCATGTTCATTCCTGATATCCCTGAACCGATTCTAACACTCTTCACTCCAGATGACAGACTGCACTTCAGAACTCTTCTCAACACAGCATTCCAAGCCTAGCTACTCCCAATCAATCAGCATTGCCCTAAGATGACGCCTATTTGTTATTACTGGTATTGCAAGCGATCAATAGAATTTAATTTCCATTTCCTTCTATCCTGCCTGCCTGCCTTCCCAAGTATTTCTGGGATGAATTTTGGGATGGATGGATGGATGGATGGATGGATGGATGGATGGATGGATGGAAATTGAGTTCTCATCTTACATAGGCACCCTGGTTGGCACCCTTCCTAATTCTGCTGACTTCACTCAATGCCGATGCTTCCTTACAAAGCTCGGTCTTAGCATGAGGCATATTTTGTGGCATTTGTTACAGGAACTGGTGAGATTTCTGGGTCATTCTGAGGCCATGGAGGAGCCTCAATGTCAGCACTTTGTTTCTCACGCAGTCTCATTTCCTCCCCCTCTAACATATGCCTGAACATAAAAACATTCATCTACCCCATACTTCCTTCTTCTTTTTAAAGCTCAAGCTGACAGGAGGTATTTCGTCTCCTGCTCACCCTTTCCTTCTTTCTCTGTTTTCTTTTTTTTTCTTTTCTTTTTATGGCCGGGGTGGGGGGTGGGGGGTGCTCCACTGTGAAGTATGTAGCAATGGTGCATCATTAACAGCTTTATGTCCTTGGAGCCATCAGTATCCTTTGTGCTCACCATTAGCTGCGTAGGGGTTCCGAGGTGTCCCATGATTTTGCTGTGGACCAGGAAGCATGCTTTTCCAAGTCCCTTTTAGAAGCTCTGGCTTTTGCTTTTGAACCAATCCAGGAATGGTGACAGCAGGATACTCTTTCCCTTAGCAAAACACCACTCAGTGTTTGGGAGGAAGGAAATGTTAAGAAATTCTTATTCAAGAAAGTTTGAAGAGGAATAAAAGAGCTCTTACAAAGCAGCATTTTTGAGATTGGAGAGCAAGTAAATCAGAAGCATATGGATCGTGGGCTGTTAAAACGTGCTTTTGTTTCCCCAGAAAGGAAAATATACTTGGGGAAAAAATATATTTTATAAAATAGCATATACTAGAAAATAGCTGGAGATTTTTTTTTTTTTTTTTTTTTACCAAAATGTAGCAGGGATGGTCCAACTCTAGTTATTAATATCCTGGAACCAGCTGGGGAGTAAAATTAGGTGGTACGATGATTATACTCTTTGTTATTCCAGCTTTCTTGTATATTTCTAAAAAAGAAAAATGCTAGACTGAGGTTTCCTTTGTCTCCGTTTAGATATTAGTTTGATCATATATATTTGTTTCCCTTGGACTCACAGACTGTAAAAGTGCAGAGGTGCACACAGGGCCCTGGAGTCAGGCTGTGGGCTTGAATCATGGCTCCACCCACATTAGCCATGGCAAGTTCATTCACCTCTCTGTGCCCTGTGTCCTCCCTGGAAAGGGAGAATAGTAACCACAAGTATTGCTACACTCACCATCCAGGTAAAGCACTTGGAATTAATGCTTGAGGCATGAGGAGTTCTCAGTAAATATGAGCCTATCTTATTTGTCATCCTGCCTGCAACACTGTGACACTAGAAGACTCCCCAGGTCGGTCACTCAAACACTGACAGACTGTTAGCCACACTGACAAAGAAAGAAAATGAAATGAAAGTAGGCACATTGCAACCAACCTTAAAGAAATAAAAAGGATTCAAAGAGAATGCTATGAACAATTGTACACCAAAATATTAAGTAACCTAGATGAAATAGCAAATTCTTAGGAACACACAAATTTTGTGAACTGACTCCAGAAGAAATCAAAAATCACAACTGGCCTGTAACAAGTAAAGGGATAGGATCAATAATCAAAAACCTCCCAATGAAGTAAAGCTCAGAGCCAGAAAGCTTCACAGGTGAATTCTACTAAACATTTAAAGAAAAATTAGCACCAATTCTTTTTTAAACTCTTTCAGAAAAATAGAAGAGGAGGAAACACTTTCTAATGCATTGGAAGAAGCCAGCATTACTTTGATAACAAAATTCATCACTCATTTCTCTCCATGTGCTGCCTTCCCTGACCCTTCTATATAACTGTAACATAACCTTCACTCCATACACACTTATTCTTCACCCTAACTTATATTTCCTCATACCACTTATCACCACCTAATATATTATCTGCTTATTTGCTTATCTATTGATTGATTCCCTTCTCCCACTAAAATGTAAACTCTAGCAGAACTGGATTTTTTTTTTTCCACTGTTGAATTCTCTGTGTCTAGGATAGTGACTAGTACATAATAGGTGCTCATAAAAACCTATTGAGTGAACAAACAAGTTGTCTCATTATTCTTTCACTGGGAGAGAATCGACTGCAAACTAGGGAGGACCTAGGTATTACAGAACGCCAAGTGATTGCTGACTGGAAGAAAACGAGCCTTCAAAGGTAACTGAGAACATGTTATATCAGGCGGAGGACCGGAAATGAGATTTCTAAAATAACCAGGCATCAAGTAATGCTGAGAAGTAAAGGACAACGATAACACACAAGTGCACTGGCCTCTGCTGGGCAAGATCGTTGGCTACCTTAGTGAGGGTCCTCTTGGGGGCATCTCAGGCTAGAAGCCAAAAGCCAGGCTGCTTTGAGGGTTTGATGAAAGGCAGTAGGAAGAATATTCTGATAACGTTTTTAAAAAGTTTTTCTATTAAAAAAGAAGGAGGAGGAGCAGGAGGAGGAAGAAGACAAAGATGAAGAGGAAGAGGAAGAGGAAGAAGAAGGTGCAGAGATAGGGGAGTTGCTGGAAAGAGTGAGGGACCAGTGTGGATGTTGTTTCTAAGTAGAAAAGATTGGCTGGTGTGTAAAAGCCTACAGAAAGAACCCAGGTGAGGAAAAAAAAAGAAAGAAAGTATACAAGTATAGAGGAGAGGGAAAGTTTCCCAGAGCAAGAGGGTTAGGACCCAGAACATAGGACTGGCATTAGAAAGGGGCAACCTCTCCCTCACCCTCAGGCTCAGACCAACAACTATAGGAAAACAAGACCCAGAAAGCCATATGACTTACCTACCCACCCCAACCAGGACCCACGCCTCCTGACACCCAGTCCTGTATTCTTTTTTTATGTATTTTTTTCTCTTTTGCTTAAATTAGAATGATTAAGGGGTAGTGAGGAAGTAAGAGGGGTAGAAACCAAAGCTATGAGTTGAAGATGCCTACTACAGCATACTCTGTCACTTAAGCCTGTTGGATAGAAAGGACCACTTCCTACTGGCATGCTCCCTGCCCTGTGGCATGAGCCCCATTAGCATAACGGTCTCCTAGCAGCCCCCCTTCCCCCTCCCCAGGACAGTGGAGGGACTTCCCTGATTGGTGAGTTCGTGAGGAGACACAGCTTGTACAGCCAGGCTCCTTCCTGTCTCCTCATCCTCTTAGGAAGTAGCAAGAAAATGCACTCAGCTTTCAAACTCACGGGAAGCATAGCAGCAAAGCTCTGCTCCACGCCTGCCCTGTGTGGCCCGCCCTTTGTGGACAGACGGGCAGGTCCTACCAATACTTGGGCTCAGCACTAGGAAGTCCATTTGCCACAGATACATTTCCACTGTCCTTGACCTCAGCTTTATCCGTAGGTAAGGTGATATGTTGGTCTCCATCTGCCTTTCACCTTTGTCATTTTTTTTTTAAGTAGGTTCAAAAAAACAGGAAGAAGGCAGCTAATTACTTTAATAGGAATTAATACTCTTAAAAATGAGATATATGATACTGGATTTTCAAAATCATTCTTTCTCAAGATGTAAAGAGAAAACCCCATAAAACACATGAGGAATATTTCTGTGATATAATTTAAATAATGAAAATATATTCTTTTCAGAGAAGAACACTCTTAGTGCAAAACATGGGAGCCTGGTTCCTTTCATGAATGTGTAAAATCCCAAGGATCTATTTGCTTAATTCAGGTGAATCAAAGTGTGAAGTCACAGTGGATAGACTCTTCAGCTCTGTTCAGGATTCCAGTGATTTCTGTCTGGAAATAGCCATTGACACACATACAATTTCAAACTTGAGAAAACGACCCAGAATCATCACAATATGTGAAGAGGCCACAGAGCAATAATCACTCTGTGAAGGCCAAAGAAAGGCCTGCCAACATCACATTCTTTGTGGATGAGAAAAATGCATCAGCAATTGTAAAATTAGGTGTTGGCACCATAGTTAGCCAGAGATCCAGGCTTCGACTCACCTCTCTCCCACTTGTTCAGTGCCAAATCGTTGATCCTAATAATCACCTCAGAAATAGTCACTATCACCTTCTCTCATTACTTCATTCTCCATATTTCAAACTGAAAAATATGGGCCTTAACTGTACAACTTCTCTCTACTGCTCCTAAGTCGCTCTTTGGAAATTTACTAGATAACCCTTACGCCGGTCAGGGCAGACTAAAATTATCAGCGAAATTCCTCTTGAGATTTTGCTTGCTAGCTATGAGTATCTAAAGAAACAAAGGGGCTGGGGGTACTCAAAGACTTCATGGCCCATCAGAATCATTGGAGATTAGAACTCCAGTGTGGGAATATGGACGGGGACTAAGAGAGCTGGAGGAGACACTGTGTAGCTCAGAGCAGACGCATGCAACACTTGTTCAAATTTAGATCTGATTGTGTGTGTGCCCGTGTGTGTTAACCAGCAAGTACAAGAAAGACTTAATCATTTTTTTCTTGTGTTTAATGGTGACATCTGGGCCTTCATGGTAGTCAATACTAGGGAATAAATTATAAATCTTGGGGGCTTCTGTGTCTAAATTAAAAATTATCTGCATGGCCTTGAGAAAGTTACTTATCTTCTCTTAGGTTTGTTCTCTGAGATTTGATGAGATTCTCCTCATTCATAATGTTAGAATAACAATATCTACCATTTATCATGCACTTGCCATGTTTCAGACACTGTGCGGAAAGTTTTAAGTATATTATATAATTTAATTTGTCCCAAAACCCATTAAGGTTTAATTTATATTGATTTTACAATGAAGAATCAGACATAGGACAGTTAAGTAACTTACCTAACTTCATGAAGCTGGCAAGTGTGGAAGAGGTGAAATTTTAATCCAGGTGTGTCTGACCCCAAAGCCCATACTCTATACTTCATTCTACCACCTTCACACAGGGTATTCGACAGATTCAGCTATAGTTACCCAAAAAACTAAAGTTTATCTCTTACAATCATTAAGGATCGTGGTTCCTTCTTTTGCTTTACCATTGTCAACAAGTGTCTTCTACCTCATGACCTAAGATGGCTGCTCATGTCCAACCATCATGTCTACATTCCAGTCAGCATAGAAAGGAAGAGACAAAGGGCGTGGGGCATGTTTTCCCTGTTAAGGACATTTCCTGAAAAGTACACACACCAACCACTTCCACATACGTTTCATTGACCATGTGGGCATACATCGCTACAAGGGAAGCTGGGAGATGAAATGTCATTACAGGAAATCCTGAGCCCAGCTGAAAAACCTGAGATTATATTATTAAGGCAGAAGGGAAGGACAGATGCTGGAGGACAGTCTCTAGCACACAGGGTTATTGAAACTCTGAGGGATAATGTACATGAAGCACTTAGTTCACTGCCTGGCACATAGCAAATTCTTAGAAACTAGCATTGTTTGTTATTTATTATTATTGACCCACATCTGGCACCCTGTGGAATACTTGCAGAAACTCATAAATTCATAATGGGCAGGGATAAGCTACGAAAAAAGAGTAGGAGAGGAAAACCTTTTTTGAATCACAATGATATCACGTATTGGCATCTCCTTTTCCAGTTACACAAAAGCAACATCTTTGCTCATTTGCAGAATCCTCAGGATTATGTGGAGGGTGATAATGAGCAGATGCTTCAGCAGCCACCCCTACCACCACATGACCCACTGGATAATGCTGTCACAGGGGACTGTCAGTAAGTAATTTTGATGGCAGCATTTAAAGGCAATGCAGTTTTCATTACAGTAAGAAAATTGAAATCTCAGCCAGCCTCTGTGGGCTCCATCTGACCCAACCTTCATTTCCCATAAAGTTGTGTGTTGTTTTCTTCCCCCCGTGTCAAGTTTTATTGTGGAGGGTAGGGGGAGTGAGGTAATTGAAATCCCCATGAAATCTCTACATCAGGGATTCCCAACCCTGTGCCCGCAGCCCGATTTGTGTGCACTCGCCATTATGTGACTGCATCAGAAGTTTTTCATAAACACGAAATAAAACTATAATTGATTTTTATACATTTGTTAGAATTTTAAAATATTGTTTGAGTATCTACACAGGTTTATTCTATCCATTGGTATGTGTGCGATATCGTATGTATAAGTGTTTCCCTAGCGGTCGCCTTTGTACATGTCGCGTCTTGTTTAGCCGCTGCGCTCTTTACACTCTCCTCCCCCCACCGGGAGACGCCACGTTGCCGTTTTGATTGCGGTTGCTGGACTGATCGGGTCGTGACGGTTAGCTAGGATCACAGTGTTTTGATATATTCGATTTTAAATGAACTAAAAGCGAGGTAGGTAATCTATTATTATGGTGGCAATTTGATAGGATATTGTAGTTCTATAACTATTTTTATTTTTATTTTTTTAGTCCTAAAATGAGTGGACCAAATAAGAGAA
>PVKE010003575.1:0-71131 GCA_004027555.1 Craseonycteris thonglongyai | reverse complement strand
GTGTAAATGTACCACATCTTCTTTATCCAGTCGTCTATCGAAGGGCATTTTGGTGGTTTCCATGTTCTGGCCACTGTGAACAGTGCTGCGATGAACATGCGGGTACAAACATCTTTAAAGATTAACGTTTTCAGGTTTTTGGGTAGATGCCCAGTAGAGGGATGGCTGGGTCATATGGTAATTCCATTCGTAATTTTTTTTTTTTTTTTTTTTTTTATCTTTTCACATTTATAGAGAGAAATTATCTTTTTGTCCTCAGTGCATAGTTATTTCCATTCTACTCTTTGACAGATAGAGAGAGAGACAGAGACAGAGACAGCCAGAGAACCAAACCGCGGGAACTCCCCAGTTCAGCACGCGGGCCCCGCCCGGGCCGGAGCCGGGACCCGACCCCCGGTCCTCATGGCCTCAAAGCGAGCGCTCAACCCGCTGAGCCGTCCCGGCCTTCCCCAAAATTTTTTGAGGAATCTCCATACAGCCTTCCATAGTGGTTGTACCAGTTTACATTCCCACCAGCAGTGTATGAGGGTTCCTTTTTGTCCACAGCCTCTCCAGCACTTGTTATCCCTTGTCTTGTTGATTATAGCCATTCTAACAGGTGTAAGATGGTATCTCATTGTGGTTTTTGTTTGCATCTCCCTAATTGCTAGTGAAGTGGAGCATGTTTTCATATATCTGTTGGCCATATGTATGTCTTCCTGAGAGAAGTGTCTGTTAAGGTCATCTGCCCATTTTTTAATTGGATTGTTTGTTTTTTTCTTGTTGAGTTGTACAAGTTCTTTGTATATTTTTGATATTAGCCCCTTATCAGAGGCATTGTTTGCAAATATTTACTCCCAGTTGGTTGGTTGCCTCTTTGCTTTGTTGATGGTTTCCTTTGCAGCACAGAAGCTTTTTAGCTTGATAAGGTCCCATTTGTTTATTTGTGCTTTTACTTCCCTTGCCAATGAGGTCAGATTCATAAAGTTCTCCCTGAATCCCAGGTCCATAAGTTTAGTGCCAATGATTTCTTCTATGCAATTTATTGTTTCCTTTCTTATTTGGAGGTTTTTAATTCATTTTGAGTTAATTTTGGTATATGGTGAGAGATCGCAGTTCACATTCAGCCTTTTGCATGTGGTTTTCCAATTTTCCAAGCACCATTTACTGGAGAGGCTTTCTTTTCCCCACTGTATATTTTTTGCTCCTTTATCAAAAATAATCTGTCCATAAATTTGTGGGTGTATTTCTGGGTCTTCAATTCTGTTCCGTTGGTCCGTGGGTCTGTTTTTCTGCCAGTACCAAGCTGTTTTGATTACTGAGGCTTTGTAGTACAGATAAAAGTCAGGCAGTGAGATGCCCCCAGCTTTATCCTTTTTTCTTAGGATAGCTTTTGCGATTTGTGGTCTTTTGTGATTCCATACAAATTTGATAATTTTTTAACTATTTCTTGAAAGAATGATTGTGGGATTTTGATGGGAATGGCATTGAATCTGTATATTGCTTTGGGAGTATGGCCATTTTAACTATGTTGATTCTTCCAATTCATGAACGTGGAATGTCTTTCCATTTCTTTGTGTCCTCTTTAATTTATTTTAAGAGTGTCTTATAGTTTTCAGTGTATAAGTCCTTCACGTTCTTTGTTAGATTTATTCCTAGGTATTTCATTTTTTTGTTTGCAATGGCAAAGGGAATGGATCTTCTCATCTCTCTTTCTGAAGTTTTATTGTTGGCATACAAAAATGCAGTTGATTTTGAGACATTGATTTTGTATCCTGCGACTGTACTGTATTTGTCTATTATTTGTAATAGATTTCTGATAGAGTCTTTAGAGTTTTCTATATACAGGATCATGTCATCTGCAAAGAGTGACAGTTTAACTTCTTCTCTCCCAATTTTAATACCTTTTATTCCTTTCTCTTGTCTGATTGCTCTGGCTAGAACTTCCAGAACTATGCTGAACAGCAGTGGTGACAGGGGGCATCCCTGCATGACAGGTTTTTAAACTGATGTATTTACATCAGTTGTTGGAAGAGGCATGCATATATTCGGAAACATATGCTGCAAGAAGTGAAGATTGTAGGGGTTCAGTTTCTGACGCCAGCCAATCCCGATTTTGGTACCAGATGTGGCGGCCATTGCAGTCTGGGAGCCTATATAAAGCATGAAAGTATAGGCGCTTGGTTAATTTCCCTCCATTGAGTCTACTTAATTGTACAAGGTGTGTCCCTGACAGTGGCCAGGTGGCAAAGCACAGGCCTGTGAGACAAGACAAATCTACGTTCTGATTCCACCTTTCCACCTTTAAGCAAGTTCCTTAGCTGCTGCATTCCTCTTCCTCTCATCTGTCACATGGAACTGATGGATGGGTAATTAATCACTCCAGCTCCCGGCATGGTTGTGAGCAGTCAGTGATACCTGACAGAGGGCGAGCCTTTGGTAATGCTCATGTCCTTTTCCCTACCAAGGAGGACCCTGCGGCTTATTATTCTCAATCCAAGCCATCCTTAACACTCAGTATTATCGGGCTCAAAAAAGAGGCTTTCTATGAAAAAGCCCGCATTATGAGTTTGCACACTTCTAAGCTGTGAGTGGTAAAAGCTATGGCAACACCTGTAACTGGGAACGTTAGGAGGCTGTCCCCATGGTCGTCACCACCACGTGTATGCCATTTTCTGCTGTTTTGGTTGATTGGAATGAGAGGGCCATGATCAATCAAATGCAGTAAGTAATCAAACATCATGGATTATCCTTTCTTTAATAAAAGTGAGTGTTTTAAAACCAAGTAAACAAGATAGAATCTCTTGTAGAAATTGTAAATCCCTGGAACATGCCACAGAATCACCGGAAGTCCCTTCTACTGGAAAAATTAGCGTGTCAAGCTGGTCGGTGGGCTTCACCAACCCTCCTCCTGTGTGTGCCCAAGTCGCTCATGCCAAGTGCGGCTGCATTCATAACCCCCAAGCCAGGGTCACCCCACCATGCCTTTATTCTTGCCCTTACTCACTGTGCCTTGTTTTGTAGAGTGGTTTGTCTGTCTCAGCCTGGATGTGGGGCTCTCTGAGGTCCGGGTCATTGGCTCAAACAACTAGTGCAGGCCCTGGAATGTAACAGGTGCTCAATAAGTCATTGCCATGACCTGTGACTGAGCGCTGCTTGTAACAACTGTTGCTCTGCTCTCCAAGGGGAAAGTCATTGGCAGCTCTGGGATCAGAAAGGAAGATTGTGAAAAAGAACACATTTGCTACATTAGAAAGTTCTCTTCTGATGGTTGCCACCTGTATCAGTGCTATCTTTTCTGTTGTTCACTTTTCCCAGTGACATCCACTGTCCTACCCTGGGTATTCTTAGTAACATGCCTGTGTGCATCGTGAAAAGGTCAAGACGGTGGAAATCGTGAATAGTCAGAGACAAAGGCAAGAGAGACATTTTCTATTTTATCAACCAACACCTCAGCTTTTACTCCCAAAGCATGATGGGTATGTTGGAAGAGTTTTGTCTAAAAATGGGAAAATGTTGAGCAAATGTCTCATCTCTACATATGCTGGCCTGGTTATTTCCCAGCCTGCCACAGCCCCATCACCTCCATCATCACACACACACCATCCTCCTTTCCTGCTTAACTCCTCTTTAGCTTTGTGGTCTCCCCGCTTAGTCTTCCCAGAACCCCAAGTCTGAAATGGGTTCCCGTGGGACCCAGTATTTCCTCCAATACAGCATGGATCACAGTATAGTAATCATGTCCCTCGACTAGACCTCTCTGAAGACAGGGACCAGACCTGTCTTTTCTACAGGCGTATCCCCCATTCCTGGAGTGGCGCTCAATAACTGTTCATAGAGCAAATGAATCCCAGTGCGTCTGGAGAAGCCTTTCTGTGCGTGAGCCTCTCTGTCTCTCTAAACAACGTCTGTTAAGTATGGTTGTTCAGGTTGCGTATTGTACAAGGACGTCTAGCAGACGGGGGAGGGGAGGCTGAAGCCCAGCTCATCACCAGCCATTTTTCACTAGCTGTACCCACCTGCACAACGAGGGGCCTCTTCTGATTTGCACAACAGCCCTAGCTCTGAACACCACTGAGTGTCTCCAAACATGGAACTGAGAACGTTCCCTCTCATTCCTGGACAGGCCAGGACAGAGGGTTCTTGGGAAACTGTGACACCCCAGGTCAGCGTCATAGCCAAGAAGACCCTGTCCCCACTCGCGGCAGGGACCTCGCTCACACTTCTCTCCCCCGGCTTTTGTCTCCTGCAGGGTTTGGGATGACGACACCAGCAACGACGGGAGGGAAGCTCTTCCTGATCTTCTATGGCCTCGTCGGGTGCGCGAGTACCATCCTGTTCTTCAACCTGTTCCTGGAGCGCCTGATCACTGTCATCGCCTGCGTCATGAAGTCGTGCCACCAGCGGCAGCTCCGGGGCCAGAGGGCTGTGGCCCAGGGGGCCCCGAAGAGCCCGGGGACGGGCGGCGTGGACGGCCTGGCCGGCTGGAAGCCGTCCGTGTACTATGTCATGCTGATCCTGTGCGTGGCCTCGGCCCTCGTGTCCTGCTGCGCGTCAGCCATGTACTCCGCCGTGGAGGGCTGGAGCTACCTGGACTCGCTCTACTTCTGCTTCGTGGCTTTCAGCACCATCGGCTTCGGGGACCTGGTCAGCAGCCAGAACGCCCAGTACGGCAGCCAGGGCCTCTACCGCTTCGCCAACTTCGCCTTCATCCTCGTGGGCGTCTGCTGCATCTACTCCTTGTTCAACATCATCTCCATCCTCATCAAGCAGTCTGTGAACTGGATGCTGAGGAAAATGGGTGGCGGGTGCTGCCCACGGTGCCACGGGGGACTGGCACGGTCCCGGAGGAACGTGATCATGCCGGGCCATGTCCAGAACCGGGGCAACGCCTCTGTGGACACAGACGGGGTGCCGGAGAGTGACGTGGAGGGACGGTGCCCCTCGGGGGAGATGACCTCTGTGGACTTCATGGCGGCCAACAAGGTGTCCCTGGCTGTCCTCCAGAAGCAGCTGTCTGAGGCAGCCAACGGCTGCCCCCACCCTGCTGGCACACCGTCTCGGGACGATGAATTCTCCGGGGGGGTGGGAGCCTTTGCGATCATGCACAATCGGCTGGCAGAGACGAGTGGGGACAGGTAGGAGTGAGGCGTGGACGCTGAGCGTGGAGACCGAGGAGAGACTGGCTCTGCCCGCGGCTGGGTCCATTCTGCAGCCGTTCTTTCCAGCCTCGTCGCCCCCAGCTGTAGAAATCTCATCTGCTGGCTCCCGAAACAGCCAGCCAGCTTTCAGGCTGCGGGTGCTTGAAGCCTCGATGCCTTTCTCCTTCTCTTTATTCTTGGGAGTGTAAGTTCCGTCTTTTAAAAATGAATCACACAAGCAGCCTAAGATGGGTGCTGTTTCCTCTTTTTTTTTTTTTAAGATTTATTTTATTGTTTTTGACAGACAGAGACAGAGAAAGACAGAGAGGAGGAGGGCCCAGAGCCGTCTCCGTAGTTGTATGTCCTCAGTTTTTGACATGATTTTGTTCCACGCTGGTGGGCGTGGGGCCGTGCAGGGCAGGAACTGAACTGGGGGCCTCCCGCATGGGACACACACCCCAGGTCAGCATATGGGTCCACACGGGTCGGGGCTGGGACTCAATCCTCGGTCCTCAGGGCTGCAAAGTGAGCACTTAACTCATTGAGACATCCTGGCTTCTAGGGGCCACTGTTTCTTTCTTTTTTTTTTTTTTTTTTTTATTGTTAAATTTATTGGGGTGACATTGATTGGTAACAATTAGATAGTTTCCGGACCACTGTTTCTTTACTCATCCTGCTCCAGGGTTTTAACTGCCTAAGGGTTTAAGTAAAGCTGTGATTTTCTGCTGCTCTGTTCTTCATTTGGAAATAAAAGTCCTGAAGATCCTAATTTCCCCCCTGGAACTCTGAATGACTGAATTCATCACCTCTCCCAGCTCCTTCAAATAAAAAAAAGCAGGAGAGAAGTGTTTGGAAGTGGCTGTGGGCTACCTTCAGAGCACACGTGTGTGTGCTCACCACAGCTAAGAAAACCATCTGTTCTGCTCCGCAAACCTGCTTCTCTGCGTTTTGTATTTCCCTTCTTTGGTTTTTAAGATCATAATGCTTGGCGGAGGTGTCTGTGGGACCTCAGTGTGATAACTAAACTCAGCGTCAGGCCTTTGAATTGCAGCAAGTGGTGGGGAAGATTCACCTTTGAAACCAAAGAATATAGCTTAACATGTTCCCTTTGAGTGATCACAGAAACCATTTCACTTTTACCAGGGTGATGGGCCCATGGCAAAGATAATGGCTGATTATTTGTTAGAACTGATCATTAAATGAATCCTTATTTTATCAACTTAAGATTCTATGAGTGCTTACTATGGACAGTGAGGGATGGGGTGCCTAATTAAATAGGCATTTATCACACTCAGAGAAAAAGGAAGCAGGAAATTAGCCTTTAGGGTTATGAGTATCATCTTGGATTGGAGCAACGTTCTAGGCCAGAAAGTGAAATTTGGCTTTTCTCGTCTGCCTTCAGTTCTGACTTCTGGGATTGTAACAAGTCTACTTACACAAAGTCCTAAGTTGTTAAAACATCTACACAAGGGATACTGATCTTCATATATACAGGAGAGAACATTTGGGGCATGAGAGCAGAGTTAGAAAGAAATAGCTGTTGTTTTTGTATAATCCATGTGGTAGACACACAGCACTTTCTGAAATGATGAGGAAAGACAGGTGCAATAAAGAAGATAAAGGAGAAAACCTATGCTGAATGAAACTGAAATGTTGAGCAGAAAGCAGCAGAGCTGAGAGGACCCTTAGGAACCATCCCACCAGCCACCTTGTCTTTTACACAAGGAAACAGACACGGAGGGATCATTTCTCATCTGCGCTCTCATGGCTGATCTGTGTTCAGCTAAGAGAACCCAGGTCTCCATATGGGGAAGTCAGGCTCTTCACGCACAACCCTCCCCCAACAGCGCCCTCCGCAGTCTAAGTTGCCTTTTCCTCCAGCTGATAACCTCAGATACTGTCTTCACAATGCTAGAAGTGCCGACAGCAGAAGTGTCTTACATAGCAGCACTGGGCTTTGCACTTAGGGTTGTGCAATTCCAAAGTCAGAGTCCTTCATCCAGAAAAGGAACAACTCTTCTGTACATAAGAATGGCAATGAATAAACACAGAAGGAATTAGGGAACTGGATAATTACCTGCCATTTAGAACATCAAAGTAACAGTTGCTGCAGGGGAAAGCCACTGATGGATGCTCAGATTAGTGATATAAAAGTTCAAAAGGGATCAGGCTACATGTAGTCACAAACTCCATCAAAATGTTTAGTAATCACAAAGAAGAAAATAGCAACTTTTTCATGCAGAATTTTGACAGGCACCACATTAATCAAGTGAGCCCACATCACCAGTAGTACATACCAACATCACGCGACATCTGAAACGGTGCTGACAAAGGTACGGCATCTCTGTGACCTCCTTCCCAGTAACACACGAGTTCAGTCTAATCATAAGAAAACCACAGACAGACACAAAGTGAAGGCCATACTACAAAATACCCGAGAAGTGCTCTTTAAGAATCTTAAGAGACTGGTGAACATTACAGATTGAAGGAGACTAAGGAGGCATGACAACTAAATGCAATGTGGGATGCTGGGTTGGGTCTTGGCACAAAGAAAGAACATTAGTGGGAAAACTGGGGTAAAATCCTATAACTCTTGCAGTCTAATTAATACCCATGTACTAAGGTTAAATTCTTCATTTTGATTATTGCTCTATAGTTATATAAGATGTTGACATTAGGGGGAATTGGGTAAAAGGTAAATGGGAATTCTGTACTATTTTTACAACTGTACTCTAAGTCTAAAATTAATTTCAAAGTGAAAAATTAAAAAGAAAAACAAGAGTTCTTCAAGATTGCACACAGCCAGTCACACCTGGAATTGAGCCATGACTTGAGCATACAGGTGCTGACAGTTAAGTTCAGAAACTTGCCACCATGCGCTTACGTTGGCAGCACTGTACAAACAACTGAGTGAGGTTTCATAACTTTGGTATATCAGTGTCTCACAGCCGTGTTCGGGTCAACATGTGGTGGTATTTTGCTGAGTGGCGTTCATTATTGTTGCATGTTTTGTCACAAGAATGTCAGAGTTTGAATTAGAGCAATGAACAAACATTGAATTTCTTGTTAAACTTGGCAAAAGGGAAATAAAACCAGGGAAATGTTAGTCCAAGATTATGAGGCTAATGCCATGAGGAAAACAACAGTGTACAAATGGATTAAACATTTTCCTTTAGGGAGAGAAAGCATTATGGATGAAGAGAGTTTAGGGCATCCAGTTACAAGCAGAACTGACAAAAACATCGCAAAAATTTGTCAAATTGTGCATCAAAATTACAGACTGTGAGAAGCATAGCAGACCAAGTAAACATTAACAGAGAAACAGAAAAATCTTAACTGGACATCTTGGCGTGAGAAAGGTGTGTGCAAACATGGTCCCAAAGGAACTCATCAATGAACTACTAACACAAAGGAGAGTCGAAGTTTGCCAAGACCTTTTGGAGAGGTAAGATGATGTTTCAGGCCGTGTTATCACGGTGATGAAGCATGGGTGTGCTAATATGACCCTGAAACAAAGCGTCCAAGTGCACAATGGAAGGCAACCTATTTATTCTCCATGACCAAAATAGTTCTGTCAGTCCACATCAAAAGTCCAAATGATGTTGCTAACCTTTTTTGATATCAGAGAGATTGTTCATGATGAATTTGTACCAACTAGACAAACAGTCAACTAAGTTGACTACTTGGAAATGCTGAAAAGGCTGCGTGAAAAAGTTAGGTAAAAACAACCTGAACTTCTCCCCAACAACTCACGGCTCTTACATCACGACAATGCACCAGCTCACACAGCACTGTCTGTGAGGGAGTTTTTAGCCAGTAACAGATAATTCTATTGGAACACCCTCCCTACTCACCTGATCTGGCCCCCATTGACTTTTTTCTTTACCCAAAGGGAAAGGAAATATTGAAAGGAAGACATTTTGATGACATTCAGGACATCAAGGGTAATAATACCGTGACAGCTCTGATGGCCATTCCAGAAAAAGAGTCCCAAAACTGCTTTGAAGTGTGGACTAGGCTCTGGCATCAGTGCGGACTAGGCTCTGGCATCAGTGCATAGCTTCTCAAGGGGAGTCCTTTGAAGGTGACCATAGTAATATTCAGCCATGAGGGATGTAGCACTTTTTCTAGGATGAGTTCATGTACTTAATTGTCAGGCCTCATACACCTGTCATTTAGTTTAGTTCTCATGTCCTAAGCAGGTCTTGGCCATTGATCTAAAGCAGTCATTCTGAGTGTGGTCCCCAAATGTGGCAGCATTAGCAGCAGCAGCAGCTCCTGGGAACTTGTTGGAAATACAAAGTTTCAGGCCCCAAACCCAACTTAAAGAACTGGAAACTCTAAGGACAAGACCTAGCAATCTATTTTGACGAGTCCTCCAGGCAATATTTTTCCAATAAAGACTGCTACCCTGAGCAGGAGGAAAGGAGGCCCTCCCTCGGGGCCCAGACTGTCCCCATCAGACTTTGTTGCTGTCACCAGATTCTGGGGCCTCCCAGAACTGAATCTCTGTTCTGCACCTCGGAGCCAATTCTGATGATTTTAAATTGCCCAGGCGTGAAAATAACTACTCTGGAAACTGTGCCGCCACCACGGTATTAGATGAAGGCAAAACATCCTGGATTTATGAACTTTTTGTTTGTAAGGGACGTTTTTGAAAACATCGCCTCATGATTGTCCTTGGGTAGATCTCTATATCATCCTGGGGCATTTGCTGATTGGATTTGTTTAGCAGCTGGCCTTGGAATTTAAGTCATTACAGAATTACCTGCCGGAGGGCGCTGTGTGCTCCCCATGTACCATCTTCCACAAAATCACAAGAATCACCTAGGGAGATTTTCTTTTTTAATGCAAATTGCCAGGCCTTTCCCCAGACTTGCTCAATCAGAATCAATCTATCATCTATGTACCCATCTACCTATTAGCTGTCTACCTGTCTCTGTCTGTCTGCCCCTGTTGATTTGGTTCTTGAGAGCCCCCTGGCAAATAAATACCCTTCCCACTCCACTTCCTCATCCTCTCCTGGGTTTTTCTGAGGAACTAACAATTGCCATCTTTTTTATGAAGAATTGTAATTGTTGCTTTTCTTCATTATCCTTCCCTTTTGAATTATAATGGGAAAAGGGCCTAATACTGAATCTAATAAATATCTCTAATTAGCTTTACAAAGATTATTCAAAATTATGTTATTAAGGATGTCGTTTTTGAAGTCAAAGATCTTTCTCAAATATGAAGTTATTGGGGTAGGACTATCTACTTAAAAACGGTTCATTTGTTTTTTGATCCAAAACATTTCCTATTTTACTTTTTTCTCAGATGAGTGGTAGGGGCTGGAGGGGGTTTGCATCGTATCATGGACTGAAACCCCTCATGTGGGGCAGACAGACAGCCTCTGGTTGAATGTTTCAAGTATCCCTTCTCTGTGAGGAAAGTGTGGAGACAGTTGTTCTTCAGCTACAGAAATTGCATCACCCAGCAGCTCTCAAAAAAAAAAAAAAAAAATTAAATTAAGAGATGTTCCCTTACTTTCAAAGCCTTACATGAAAGGACCCTGTACTAGAACCTTCCATTGTTCCACGAACAGAAGATCTAAGGGGTGGGCCGGGGAAGTAGATGCTGCTTACCGGACATCATAATTAAGCTACTTGATAGGTTTCTGAGTCTGAGTCGTAGTGACAGCTCATTGGAGGGCAGGCCCCCTGTCAGACCAGCCAGTTGGTGGCATTTCAGCCACAGAGCAATCTCTACCACTGGGAGGTAGATGAGGGGACTGATTTGAAGACGTGACAGCCTTTTCACCCCTGGACACTCCATTTTCTTCCTCAGCCCCTGTGACCCTCACTTCTCCATTCTCTCAGTTTCCGGGTCCTCTCATCTCACTTCCAAAGCCCATTTCGGGTGCCTCCCGTGACCTGACCTGAGCCACTTGGATCGTTTACAGTTCTTAGGTTCTCTGCGCTAGAGGATGGTGCCCACTGAAAACGCTGAAATGAAAGAGGGTGAGCTCCCCCGGCAGACCTTGCTGCCAGGAAGTAATGAAAACAAGTCTTAGCCCAAATTCCACCCTGCCTAGACGTGCACTATACAACCTCGTAGTAGCATGCCGGTCCCTAACCCATTCATACAGTCTGTTTCGTGCGCTCCGGGAAGTCCCAGCTCTTGTCCTGCATTCTCTGACCACATTCTGCATAAGACATCCAACAGGGCACATGGACCAGTCGTCAGCACCAGCCAACCAGAATGTCTTCTGTGTTAGGCACATTTAGGGACTTGGCCAAGGGTCTCTGTCTTTGACAGGTTCCCTTCTGCACATGTGGTCTCTGATCAGCTCCCCTTGTGAGTTTTTGCTGTGCTCCAGGCACTCTGCTAAGTGCATTATATAAGGGGGGGGACTCAAAAAACCAGTTTATTTATAGAAAATCTTGTATTTATTCTCACATGTTTAAATTATAGTCACCTTCAAAGTACTCTCCATTGGATGCAATACACCTGTCGAGATGTTTTTCCCACTGCTCAGAACAGTTTTTGAACTCATCCATTTTGATGCCTTTTAGTGCTTCTGCGGTTTTTTTTGTTTGTTTGTTTGTTTTACTTCTTCCACCTGGGCAAAATGTTTCCCTTCGAGGACTTTTTTCATCCAGGGGGAAAAAAGTCACCAAGGGCAAGATCAGGTGAATAAGGAGGGTGGAGCACAGTGGTCATGCGTTTTTTGGTAAAAAAAAACAACTTCTGGGGATGCTGGGATGGCTCAGCAGGTTAAGAACTTGCATTGCAGCCCTGGGGACTACCGTAAGGATCGAATCCTGGCCCATGTGGACCCATATGCTGAACTGGGGTGTGTTTCCCATGCGGGGGGCCTCCAGTTTGGTTCTCTCCCCGCGGTTTGGCCCCTGGCTCGAGGGGGCATGGCCCCCAGCCCGGTCCCCGCCCTAAGTGGCCCCCGCCCACCTGTGTGGAATGAAACCATGTCGATAACTGATGACATACGACTGTGGAGACTGCTCTAGGCCCTCCCCCTTCTCTCTGTCTCTGTCAAAAACAATAAAATAAATCTTTAAAGCACTGAACACTCAGTGCAGTGTGGGCAGGTGCATTGTCTGTCATGCCGCATGTTGTTCATGTAAATCGCTCTTCATGAAATGAGCAAACGCAGCCTCTCACAACAGCGCCAGCTGCTACACGGATGCAGATGTGTTCCCAGAACACTCACCTCGCCGGGGAAGCCCGTACCATGAGCAGCCCATCCTCCAGAAGATAAATTCTAGTTTTCTGGGGTCCCTCTTCATACACGTTAGTTTGTGCAGTTCCCTAACCATGTGACATAGGAACAATTATGATCCCTGTTGTACAACAAAGGAACCGGAGCTCAGACAAGTGACTTGTCCAAGATTATAGAAGTTCAAGGTGCCCAAAGTTAGAGGAATAAAGAGGTAGGTCTGGCTGATGCCAAAGCTTTAAACCAGGGGTGTCCAACCTTTCGGCTTCCTCTGGGCCACATTAGAAGAAATGTCTTGGACCACACATAAAATACACTTAACACTAATGATAGCTGATGAGGTTTTAAAAAAAGTTGTAAAAGCATCCCATAACATGCTAAGAGTTTGTGTTGGGCCGCATTCAAAGCCTTCCTGGGCCCCAGGTTGGACAGGCCTGCTTTAACACAGTTACCCATGTATTCTACCACAGGTAACCACTGTACCACGCTCAGTCACTCCCAGTAACAACGTAAAAAGGAAAAAGAAACAAAAAAAAGTCTTCGATTTACCACCTCCTGTCTCTCCTTCCCTCAGAGTCATGTCTCCCCAAGAGAGGTTTGCAGTTTCCATTTCCTCTTTTCTCCTGTCTTCCCCTCACCCTGTGGCCTCCACCACACCACTGCAGTCGCCAACACCACTAGATACGCCTCTAACAACCACAGCGCTGCAGGAGCCGGAGACTGGGCAGAAAACCCAAGGGATCAGGAGGGAGTGCCTGGGAATTGCATGATGGGATGTCACCCTGAAGGGGGGAGGGGGGAGGGAGGAAATAAAGATTAATCACCTTGGATTATACTTGTTTTCATACCAATACAGCCACACAATATCATTTTTAATATGTTTCGTGGAGCAAAGTCATCACAAAATTCACACGACAGCCCAGCTCTAAGAGGTTGCAAGTGTAAGTCCACCCTTAGTTATTTCTGAATGGAATGCAGGTCACTGAAGAAACGGTTCCAGAAACACTGACTTGGGGTGAATGGGTATCAGCCAGTGATCCTCACCGGAGGGGAAAGAGACAGTCGGAGAGCCCTCAATGCCCACAGGGGAAGGGGCCGTGGTAAAGCAGACGGGAAGTGACTGAAGCGGAGTCTACAGTGTTGCTAAGGGCTGGACTTGACACTGAGAAGCCTGGTTCCATTAGTTCCAGTGGGACGGAATCCTCACTCCACACCAATTGGATTAGTGGTAAACGTCAGAAAGAAGTGAACAAATGGACTAACGGGTTAAGTTAGTTTAAAATCGGAAGAGAGGGGAAGCCGGGATGGCTCAGTGGGTTGGGCGCTCACTTTGCAGCCCCGGGGACCAAGGATCGAATCCCGACCCCAGCCCGTGCGGAACCATGTGCTGAACTGGGAGCTCCCCTAGTTCAGTTCTCTCTCTGTCTCTGTATCTCTCTCTCTCTCTCTCCTCTGTCAAAATAAATAAATAAATAAAATATATATTAAAAAAAAAAAAAAAGAATATTTTAAAATCGGAAGAGAAATTAAATGCACACAGCCCCAGTGTCTGGGGGAAGAGGCAAGATTATTTTTAATGAAGGGGAGGCCAGGCCTGCCCTGCCTTTGGGGAGCCCCCTACCTAGGGGGAAAGATGCAGAAGTAAACAAATAATCACCAACTAGTATCACGTGAAAGGGACAATGGGTGTACGGAGGTGGGAAAACTAGACCTTAGAGAATCAGGGATAACTTCATGAAGAGGTTACATTTAGAGTGGGTCTTGAAGGATGTGTAGGAGTTCACCAGACACAGGATCGATGTGAGATGGGAAAAGAGCACAGGCATTAGAGTTAAGCAAACCAGGGTTTCAACCCCAGCTCCATTCTTCACCATCCATGTCACCAGGGACAAGTTATGTAAGCCTCTGAGACTCAATTCGCCAGGCAATGAAACATCTATTATGAAACAGTAGTGTTTAGGCTTTTTGTAGACAGGAGCCACCCAGAGGGGAAGGTGCCTTAGAAGCTGAGGATGTTTTGCAGGGTGTGTTGGAAGCATGAGTCACACAAAGGTTGGGGAGAGGATGTGGGAGGGCTGCTGGGCTTCAGTTGTTCCTGGTCCTTGAGCTAGAAGTGAGCTAGTCGTTCAGCTGCTTCACAACTGTAAAACGGGGATGACAGCAGCCCCGTCTCTGGCTGTTGTGATGATGCGACAAGTTCATGCAAGTAAAAGACCCCGCAAAGAGTGAGCCATCGGCAAACAGCTAGTTATTTCTGTTGTCATCTTTGGCTGTCATTGGGAAGAGGAAGTGAGGGAATGGAGCTAAAAAAAAGATCGTATCTGTGCCCTACCTGCTTGGATAGCATTTATTGATACTTTTTCTCCTGGTTGTATCTCCCCACTAACACATCAGCTCCAGTGAGGACGGCTCTTTGTCTCATCATTGCTGTGAGCCCAGCGTCTAGCAAAATGCCTGACACAACAGTATGTGCTTCATGAACGTATGGCAGATGGGTGGGTGGATGGATGGATGGATAATTGAGTTGGTGGGTGGGTGGGTGGATGGATGGATGGATGGATGGATGGATGGATGGATGGATAGATGGATGAATAATTGGGTGGATGTGTGGGTGGGTGGATGGATGGTTAATTGGGTTGGTGGGTGGGTGGGTGGATGGATGGATGGATGGATGGGTGGATGGATGGATGGATGGATGGGTGGATGGGTGGGTGGGTGGATGGATGGTTAATTGAGTTGGTGGGTGGGTGGATAGGTAGATGGATGGATGGATGGATGAATAATTCGGTGGGTGGATGTGTGGGTGGGTGGGTGGATGGATGGACGGATGGGTGGATAGGTGGTTGCTTGGTTTAAGAAAGCACAAGGCTCACTGCAGGGAGAACTCCAAGCAGAGTTATTTCTGCAGCTCAACTCCAGCTGCCATTAAAGCTCTAGAAAGGTTTCCCTCAGTGTCCCCGGGAGAATAGAGCTGGAAGGAGGCAGGTGGGCACCTTTGCAGGTGGTTGGGAGAAGTGGGCATAGACAAGGTGCACCCCAGCTCCTGAACACAAGATCAGGGTCAGCTACACCTTTAAGGGGATCCTGGCCAGCCCCCCACCACTGGCCCCTGGGAGCCTGGAACCCCACCGAGACAGTGCTAATGGGAGCCAGGCCTGGGCCCCCCAGAAGGGATGGCAGGGAGAGTGGAGCTGGGGTCTGTGGCCTCTCCATCTGCTCAACCCCTGACCATCCTTTGTCACCTATTCAGACTGTGCTCAAGCCCGGGTTCAGCCCCCCACTGCTGAGTACCTTAGGCCAGTTCTACGCTTGTCTGTGCTTCGGTTTCCTTGTTTGTAAAATAGAGCTGAGAAGACCAACCTTCAGTTGTTGTGAGAATGAGACATAAACAGTGTGTCCCCCGCACAGAGGAGGCACTCGACAGAGGGAGTGGCTATTGTTATTACTACTATACTTGTTATTAATAATAAAAAGGTGCCTTATAAACTGTTACAGTTATTACTACAGCCCAGAGGAATCTCTTTCCAGCCGAATCACATAAAGACAATGTTTCCTGTCTCAGCTGCAAACTTCTGCTCCAGAGGAAAAGCCTTTTGGGGCTGGCCTGTGAGGATCGTCTGTGTCATTTTGCTTTTTCCTGGCTGACGGGCGCTCCTGGGGCACGTGCCCGGCCTCTGTCTCTCCGTCTCCCTCTGTCTCTTGTCTCTCTCTCTCTCTCTCTCTCTCTCTCTCTCTCTCTCTCTCTCTCTCTCTCTGTTTCTCTCTCTCTATTCCTCCCACCCTCTCTCTCCTCCTAACTCTCTCATCCTCAATGTTCTCTCTTCCCTGAGGGTGTCCCAGCCCTGCTCCCTACCAACATGAAGTGACTCCTCCTGTCCACTCCCCCACCCCTCCGTCCTCTGTGGGACTTTGCACAGAGCCTCAGTTTCCTCATTTGTAAAAGTAGGTGCGACAGCACCCATCTCACAGGTCTGCGGAGGATTCAGTGAGATGAAGCAGAGGAATTGCGTGGCCCAGTGCCCGGTGCATAGTAAGTGCTCAGTAAAGTGGTAGCCATACACTTTTTCTTATTTCTATAGTTGCACCTCAATTCCCCCACTGCAATGTGAGGCGTTGATTTGGGAGTTGATCCCTGGAGTCATCCTTGGAGGATCCCCCACGTGTATCACAGGGTCAGTTTCGAGAAAGAGTGTGGGAATGAGGACGATATGAACACGAGGGGGCGGGGTGGGTGGGGTGCTGAGCTGTGTCTGCTCCTCGAAACACGTCAGAGACCACACCCTGCTGAGGAGGACGTTTGTTTAAAACAAAACCTGGCCCCCGTTCCCTGTTGCTTCTTGTGAGATGGAGTTACGAGAGGGCCATGCTCCCACAGGTGGGACCGACAGGTAAATTCAGGTGTGTGGGGTGAAGAGACCACAGCGTGGCCTGGCCACAGATGTCCAAGACAGGAGGCGCTGTCCCAAGCGCTGCCACGCATTGTGGCGGCTAACCCTCCCCACACCCACACGTGTACTTTACAGGGAAGGGGACAGAGGCCCGGAGAGGCAGTGAACTTGCCTAAGGCCACGCCCCCACCCCCAATGTCTAATTGTTCTTTAACTTCTTACGTCACACAGAACAGAACTTGCATCGTGAAGAGTGACAGGCAGGGGAAGTCGGCACAGCCCAGCAAGTTGGGTGCTTGCCTTGTGGCTGCGAGGTGCAGGGGCCGGATCCTGGCCCCGGCCCGTGCAGGTCCACGTGCTGAACTGTGGCACGGCTGGTGGCCGCTGAGATGGCAGTGAGGGTTCTCACGTCCCAGGCCCGAGAGACCTGGTTCAGTTCCTACCCAGCACGGCCCCATATCCACCCGTGTGCAGTGAAACCATGTCACAACTAATGATGTACGACTATGGAGACTGCTCTGGGCCCTCCCCCCTTCTCTCTCTCCTTCTCTCTCACCGTCTCTCAAACCATAAAAGATAAATCTTTTAAAAAAAGAGTGGACAAGGTAAAGGGCCCCAGCTTTTCCCAGCACTTGAATGACAGGCAGCCGGGGTCGATAGGTAAACAGCCTTTGTTCGGGCCCCAAGCCTTTGGTGCAGGAAGCGTCTCGCAGACGGACAGAACGCACGCCTCCACACCCACCCTCTGAACTCTAGCCCATGGGAAGCCTCCCACCACTCCATCTGCTAAGGAATTGATGCTTATTGAGACCACTGTGTGCCAGGCACCATGCTCCCCCCTGTCACACACTGTACTTTATTCAATACTCAAAGCAACCCTCAGGGGGACATTTTTATTCCCATTTTACAGGGGAAATCGGCGACAGCAATTTAAGGCAGCTAAGGTCATATAGTCATTAGGTGCCATTCATGTGACCATATTCTCAACCCCCAAGTCCCCATGGAAGCCCAAGGGCCTGTCCTCACTGCTATTCGATGTCCATGCGTGACAGCTTCAGGTGACTGCAGCATCCTCTGCAGACCTGGAGGAAGCCCATGGGGACAACAGCAGAATTTCAGGGGCATGGGACAGCCAGCATTGGTTGTGGGAGGGGCTCACAGAGGTACCCCTCTCCCACGCGTCTCTCATCCTCCCGGAACCAGCCAACTGCCCTGGGACACGCTCCTCACAGAGACACAGACGGCAGGCAGAAGTGCAGACGCATAAGCCATCCCATCACTCCGTCTCATTCTGTTGACCGGTGAAGTCACATATCAACCCGAAGCCAAAACGGGCACCACTGCCCAGTCTCGTGGAGAAAGGTCTGGGGCTCATTCTTCCCTCCCTCTTGCCTTGTACCTGGCAGCTTCTGGTGACACAAGTGAAGCAGCTGGGAAATCTCAAGATCTCTCCAGAAGACAACAGGACTGTGGACTTCCCACCTCCTGCTTGTCAGGATGAACTGAGGTTGCTTTAAGTAAACACCCTGCAGGGGGTTGCAGAAAAGTGTTAGCTACAGCTGTTCTTCACCCCGTCTCTGATAACAGTGATGACAATAGAACTTACCGTTGTCTGGGTCTTGAGCGATTACAGGGCACTCATTGTCCTCACAGCAACCCTATGAAGTGTGCAGGGGAGGGACAGAGGCTGCAATAATACATACGTAACAACAGTAACAATCATCGCACTCTTTCAGCTCTTGCGATGTGCCAGGCACTGATTTTCACGCTGACTCGTTTCATAAAGAGGACTCGCTCCTCAAGCGGGCTCTGGAATCAGATTCCCAATCTGCTCTGGAATTCTAGAGCTTCTGCCTCCCAGCTGTGCAGCCGTGGGCAACTTACTTAACCTCTCTGTTTCCCAAAGCTGCCAGGACAAATTTCCACAAAGTGATGGCTTGAAACCACAGACATTGATTTTCTCAGTTTTGGAGGCTGGAAGCCGTCTGTTTATTACAATGCCAGTCGTATGGAGTAAGGGCCCATTCTACTCCTGCGTTAACTCCACTATTAACCCACCCAGCTTAGCTGATTACAGCTGCAATGACCCTATTTCCTGATAACCACAGTCTGGGATTCTGGGAAGGACATGAATGGGGACAAGGGACACTTTCCAAACCAGTACACTCTCTAAGCTTGGTCTGTTTGGTTTTTCCCCGATCTATAAAACGGTGCTGTTAGCAGCGTCTCTACTTTGCATCGTGAGAGGATCAGATAAGACGTGGCTGGAGAGCTCTCAGCACAGAGCCGGGCACACGGACTTGCTCATCAAACACAGCATAATGTCGTCTCATTCAATGCCATTTCACGATAACGTTCATGAGGAAAAAGAGTCCAATCCCAGCAGACCACTGTCTGCGTGGAGTTCGCACATTCTCCCCACATCTGCGTGGGTTTTCTCCTGGTGTTCTGCTTCCTCCCACATCCCAGAGCGGTGCATGGAGGTGAATGGCATGTTCACGCTGTCTAAGCGGCTGTGGGCGACCCTGCGACAGAAAGGTGTCCTTCCAGGGTGGGTTCCCATGTTGCACTCTGAGCTGCCAGGACAGCTCCGCTACCCACGACCCTGAACTAAAATAAGTGGGCTGGGAAATCATTATCTTGCTTTGATTCATCCTTCTTAAATGTCTGTATAGCTCACATTTATGTCAGTGCTTCCTAGTAGACGTGTTTGGGGTCTTTACTTAGAAGTTTGCTGATGTTTTTGTGA
The DNA here is from genome assembly GCA_004027555.1 of Craseonycteris thonglongyai. NCBI lineage: Eukaryota > Metazoa > Chordata > Mammalia > Chiroptera > Craseonycteridae > Craseonycteris > Craseonycteris thonglongyai. Next base: position 51,658 of record PVKE010003575.1, on the reverse strand, counting down.
CCAGACATATGTCATAGGATCTGAACTCTTGTTCCTATCAATTAGCCTAAGGGAAAACTGGTTTTGTTACACCTTGTTTTGCTTAAAGTCACAGTTTCCAAGAACATGTCAACAACATGAAGTGAGGCCTTACGGCAGAAACTGTCATGGTCACTGTCCCCCATTACAGTGGAGGAAATGAGGTCCCGAAAGACAAAATTGGTCGTCACCCCATAAGCGGCAGACCCAGGTTCTCTCCCTCCTGAGCCGGTGAGCCGCACATGTGGGTTCTGCTCAGCAAATGTTCCAGGCCAACCTGAAGCCCAGCGGGCGAGCACCCAGCCGGGGAGCCCTGAGGTCTCTCGGGCTGCAGGAGAAGGAGCGTAGGGGGGTCCCGGACCCCTAGCCCTCTTGCCTGTCAGGACGTTCCCCACCGCCACCCCGAGAGCTGTCTCCCTGTCTCCCTGCCGACTGAGGTCAGGGCTCAACCCCAATGCTCAGTGCCTGCCAGGCAGGCCTGACACACCTGGGGACTGATGTTTGCTATTCCTATTGCCAGTGGATTCCGTACATGAGTCACTGTGTGCTGGCGATGGCTTGGAATCGTCCCGGCAGCTGGCTTTTCCGCTGTGCACACGCCACAGGGCTGGATTTGCTGCCCACTAGGCGTCCCCAGAAAGATGGTCTATCAGGAAGGTTCTGCAGACACAGAGAAAGCTAAGTGCTGTTGCTTAGTGAGCACACTTGTTAATCAACCGCATTTAATCTTCCCTCCCGAGGACTTCCCGGGCGTGAAGCTGATTTCTCCTGGTTTGAAGCCTTCGGGAATGAAGGGCTGTGCTGGCGTGGTGTGGGCAAGGTCGGGCAGCCTGATGGAGCCCAAGCTCAGCTCTGATGCTGGGCTGCTTGGCTCCTGTCCCAGGACCCACCCTGCCCCCCATGACCTCACTTCCAATTTCTGGGAAGTCCCTGGCGTTTCCCCTCATACACAAGCCATGGAATGAGGCACAGGTCTGAGGACAGACACAAAGTGCATAAGGCTCCTACTCTAGAAGGTTCCAGGCCCAGAAAGGGGCTAAGTGATGCGCAGCCTTCCTAATTAAACCCACGAATGAAAAGGCCTTGTTAAGAAAGGAGGGTGGAGCATAACCTTCAGGGGGAACAGGAGAAGCTTTGTTGACAGGTGGTAGCTGAGTGGGTCTTGAGGGTAGAGTAGGAGCTCAATGCCGGAGTTAAAAGTATCCGTTTAGGCAGGGAAGTGGGACTCCCAGGGCATGTACAAGAAACAAGAACCAGTGCAATTTGACTGAAAAGCAGGGCATTATGGGAGAAGCAAGTAGAGAAATGATGTATAAACATCGTCCCCTCTGAGGGCTCCTTCCACAACTACATGAGCCCACCAGAGTCCTGATTTTGTCACGTGATGGGTGAGCCAGAAGGCAGAGTACTTTCGCAGCGAGGGTCCTGCCACGGCTGTGGCCAGAGCGCACCTGCACCTGCAGCTGGGAAGCCCAGCAGCCCTGCCCCCGAACGGCGCTCCACTCAGCCCAGCCCAGCCCATCGCCATGAGCATAAGCCCACTTCACAGATGGGAAAGGAGAGGCCCAGGGGTTCGAGGTGGAGAACATGCTGAGGAGCTCACAGTGTAAAGAGCTGGAAAGCGGTGAGTAAGGGGGCCAGGTGTTCTGTAACGATCCGATGCGTGTTTTCACGGAAACACAGGGACTAGGGAGGTGGCTCCAGGCTGAGCAAGCACCCGGCACAGGAGCCGATGATTAGAGCAGGCACGGACTTGTCAGAACTCAGGAGAGGGAGGAGGGGCTCCCAGTGCCGCCCCAGGAGGTCAGGTGAAGCCTGACCTGGGTCTGGAAGCAGCTCATCCCGCACAGGGAGGAGAGAGGCAGGACTCCCAGGCAGAGGGCGCCTGTGCAGTGAAGCACAAACAAATGATGTCCCCTGCAGACAGGAGCTTTGCATATTCATCCATCTGCCCAGGGCCAACCCATAACAGTTGCTCAATGAATATTGAATGAATGAAGGAGTGAACAAACAACTGGTTCATTAAAATTCAGAGTTCAGACTGAAAACGGTTTTCATTTTCTCCAAACCATGGTCTCTGCCGTGCCTGGAGAGCCCCTCCCCACCACGGAATGAGATCGGTGCTTTTGGCCATTTCTGGTGTTAAGAACAATCATGTTTCGGAAGGCCCACCGTGATTAAAAGGTCCAGTTCAGTCCAAAGCAGCTCGTTCCTACACTGCAGACCCAATTCATGGCTCACAACCCCACTGTGGGAAAGGGGAGGAGCCTTTATTCTCACTCCCCCACCTCCACTCTGCTGCTTCTGACACCCCCAGAGTCAAAGCCCAGAGAGGAGGGGTTCGAGGACATGCTCCACAAGTCTTGTATTGAATCTGCATTGATCGATGGAGTGGGCTGCATTTTATTTTCTTAATGAGATAGAACTGACAAATAACATTATACTAGTTTCAGTTGTACAACATAACGATTCTATATTTGTATAGATTGTGAAATGATCACCACAGTAAGTCTAGTTAACAGCCATCCCCTCTTTTTTTTAAGATTTATTTTTATTGTTTTTGACAGAGGGAGAGGGAGAGAGAGAGATACAGAGACAGAGAGAAGGGGGAGGGCCCAGAACAGTCTCCATAGTTGCACATCATTGGTTTTTCCACATAGTTTCATTCCACAGGTGGGCGTGGGGCTGCACAGGGCAGGAACTGGGCCAAGGTCTCACCCCGGTGAGAACTGAACTGGGGGCACTCCCCAGCTCAGCATGTGGGTCCACACGGGCCGGGGCTGGGATTCGATCCTCAGGCTCTGGGCTACAAAGCAAGCACTTAACCCACTGAGCCATGCAGGCTTCCCCTCCAGCCATCCTCTTACAATTTGTGTGTGTGTGATGAGAACTTTTAACATCTACTCTTTTAGCAACTTTCAAATATACAATACAGAACATGCCATCTGCACATTAGATTTATTGTATAACTGGAAGTTTGTACCTTTTGACCCTCTTGACCGATTTCACCCCCATCCATCTCTGGCAATCATCAACCCATCTGTTCTCTGTACCGATGAGTCAGGCGCTCTTGTTGTTGTTTAAGATTCCACATGTAAGTGAGATCATATGGTATTTGTCTTTCTCTGACTCATTTCATTTAGCATAATGCCTTCCAAGATCCATCCACGGTGTCACAAATGGCAAGACTTCCTTTTTTGGCTGAGTACTATTCCATTGTGTATTATTTACATGCGTATGTGTACATATGCGTACATATCACGTTTTCTCAATCAAGTCACCCATCCCGGGGCACTTAGGTTGTTTTCATTATGCTGGCTGTTGTAAATAATGCTACAACGCACACGGAGGTGCAGGTGTCTTTGCAAACTAGTGCTTTCATTTCCTTTGGGTAAATACCCAGATGTGGAATTGCTGGATCATATGGTTCTATTTTTAATTTTTTGAGGAACCACCGTACCATTTTCCACAGTGGCTGCACCGATTTACATTCCCACCAGCTATGTACAAGGGCCCTTTTCTCCAATAAAGAGCTACTGCTCTTAAAAAGCCTCAGACAGAAGGTATGAGGCCAGTGGCAGGGGTGGGGATCAGGTATGAAGATGTCCTGAGTGGAATGTTGTGGGAGAGGAAAAACTAGCCTCTTAGGCTTATTGACTGGGGACATGCAAATTAAACTGACAATTGATGTTTTAACAAGAGTGGGGGGAGATAGGTTATTCATATGCAGATTGGAGCTAACAAAAGTTAGTTCAAGTCAAAGTCTTATACACCTAACTTAGTACAGAAAAGGGCGGAGGGGAAAAGATTTCTAAAGAAAGAACAAACAGGTGTTTTTAGAAAAGACAAATGCATTTTTAAGCGAACAGGAGATAAGAAAGTGGGTTCCTCTCTGCAGGTTGAGCGGGCTTTGTGTCTTTTCGGGGCCTTAAAACTGCCCAGAGATGGAATTCGTGGCATGCTCACTCCTGGTCTCTCTCCTGGAAATAGACTCGCCCCAAAGAGGGGAATGCACGGCAGCCTCATTCCCCAGAAGTGGCTGCTTTCAGTCAGATAAGAAAAGCTCTGAGAGGTGTCTTTCTGTATCTGTTGAATCTCAAATGTGTTCAGTTTAAAATCATCCTCATACCAACGCTGGGGTTCTGAGTGGGGCCCACGGCGTTTAAGCTGAGACCTGACAGTGAACTTGGAGGAATGAAGCCGAGCAGAGGTCGTGGCGCCCCCTGGCGGCTGGCCGAGGCCCTGCACCGCCGGGAAGCTGCAGAATGGGAACTTCGGGGCGCATTCCAGCCCCAAAACTTCCTGGGTTTCCTTGTGACAAAAAGGCAATGAGTTAGACCTGGCCGCCCATCAGCTGTATAATCTCTACGGGTCATTGAACGTCTCCAAGTCCCAATTTCTCATCTGCAAAATGAGGGTAATCGTCTAAACTCAAAGCATTGTCACGTGTCCTCTGAGGCCACGTTTAAGAAGGTAAGTGAGTGGGCACTGGGCAGGTGTACGTAGAAGCAAAGGCTGTAGCTTTAGTCTATCAAGTGCCCAAGACGAGGGGCGGAGAGCAGAAATGAAGGAGTGGGGGGTAAGGGCAGGAGGGACCCAGGGACAACGGAGTGGCCGGGTCATGCACCAAGAGGGGCTGGGCCAGTGCTAGTATCTCTCCTCCTGCACCAGTGGGCCAGCCAGGTGCAGCCTGGACAGAGGAGAAAGGTGGCCGCTGCAATGCTGGCAAGTAGATTCCAGAGGCAATGCCGGAAGGGCCAGGGTTTGAACCTGATAGAGGCTGAACACCAGGCTTCCCAGCCAAAGTCTCAAGGGCCACGGTGAGAGAGGGTAGGCCAGCCCCGAGGTCAGTGCCCAGGGCCTTTGGGGAGCCCAGGAGCAGGCAGGGGCGCTGCAAGGAACTGCTGATCCGACCCTGCACAGGAGTTGGCTGTTTGGGGCTCCCTCTGCTGGTGGGTTTCTGCACTACATGTGCCCATCAGCACCGGCAGGAAAACCGGCCACCATTAGTGCCTCAGTCACCAAGCAAGGGAGCAAGACACACAGAAAGGAGCAGCCTGGGCACTAAAGCCGGGGGTTATTTTTGGTGACAGATTATCAAACTTTAATTCATTTTGCCCAAATACTTCATTTAAAAAATTGTTTAACAAACATATTGTGCTTACTATGTGCCAGGCACTGTTGTAGGTGACAAATGTCAGTCACCAGGGGAACAGGGGTGTGTGTGGGGGGGTGGTGGATCAGAGTGTTCTTGCACTGGCAATTACAAGTAACTTTAATTTAAAATAATCCAAATAGGCCAAAGTGGCACATTTGGGGCAGTCTGCTCTGGGCCCCAACACAGAAGGAAGCCCCAGGCCCGCCCACCCATATCTCACTAAGGTAAACCCCGGTGTGGGGGATGGGGAGCAGTCTCACACAGAAGTGATTGAAAATACGGGCGTGGGAAAGCTTTAATGACTAAAGCCCAGGCACCTTAATGCACAGGGTGGAGCTTCATGGTTCCCGTCTTACACAGATTTCTGCAGAGGGTAAAGCTCATCTAGCACCATGCTGGGGTGTTCTGAATTCAGACACCTAGGAAAGTGGCCCAGTAGAAATGATGACTATTTTCTTTTGATAATGCATCCTCTTTCATGAAGCTCATTAACATAACATACGTCACTCTTAACTGAAAGTCCCTGAAGAGTAAGGCAAATGTGAATGGTCCTGAAGCAAAAATAGCTCTTTAAAATGTGTCTAGGCGCAGGGGTGGCGAACCTATGGCACACGTGCCCAAAGTGGCGCACAGAGCAATTATTTTGGCACGCGGAGCTGTGAATACCATTTAAAAAATTATTCTTTATGCTCTTATAGACATAAAAATAATCAATACCTCTATCTCACTCGATGGGTTGGCACGTGAGTCGAGCGAGTATACTCTTATTTCATAAACTTTGGCGCTCAGTCACCAAAAGGTTCGCCACCCCTGAAGGGGAAGCCGGGATGGCTCAGTGGGTTAAGCGCTCACTTTGCAGCCCCGGGGACCGAGGATCGAATCCCGGCCCCGGCCCATGTGGACCCATATGCTGAACTGGGGAGTGCCCCTAGTTCTGTTCTCACCAGGGTGAAGACCCCGGCCCAGTTCCTGCCCTGTGTAGCCCCAAACCCACCTGTGGAATGAAACCATGTGAATAAACTGATGACGTGCAACTATGGAGACTGTTCTGGGCCCTCCCCCTTCTCTCTGTCTCTGTCTCTGTATCTCTCTCTCTCTGTCAAAAACAATAAAAATAAATCTTTAAGAAAAAATGTGTCTAAACTTAGGAGTCATGATCAAAAGACAGTGAATGTTTATTTTTATTTTATTTTTTTATTTTTAAAGATTTATTTTTATTGGCTTTTGACAGAGAGAGACAGAGAGAAGGGGGAGGGCCCAGAGCAGTCTCCACAGTTGACAGCATTAGTTTTCCATATAGTTTCACTCCACAGGTGGGTGCAGGGCTGCGCAGGGCAGGAACTGGGCTGGGAGCCTCCCACATAGGCCCTGGCAAGAACTGAACTGGGGGCACACCTCAGTTCAGCATGTGCATCCAACATGGGCCAGGCCCGGGATTTGATCCTCAGGCCCCAGGGCTGTAAAGTGAATACTTAACCCACTGAGCCATCCCAGCTTCCCCTGAATGTTTAAATTTTAAAAATTATTATAGTAAAAGACACATTGCCATGAACCCCCTCAAATACTCCCCCTCACTTTGAACACGCTTATCCCATCATTCTGGCCACTTCCTGAAGCATTTCTGGAAGTCCTCTGTCATGAGTGTCTGTAGTTGTGCTGTGGTGGCTGCCTCTGTGTCCTGAATCGATTCAAAACGTTTACCTTTCATGGTCATTTTTCACTTTGAGGAAGAGCCAGAAGTCGCACGATGCCAGATCAGGTGAGTAAGGTGGATGAGGACACACCGTCAAGTTGTATTTGACAGAAATTACTGTACCGGAAGCCACGTGTGACCTGAATGGATTCAGGTGTGATCAAAAAATATGGTAAATGTTTAAATAAAAAAATATTATTACCGTCAAAGACACATTGCCACTAATTCCCCTCAAAATATTCCTCCTGGCTTCAAACAATGTGTAATACTGGTCTGTGACACTCTCTTTGGTGATATTACAATGTTTTCAGGGGCTACTCAGTATTTCTAAGTGCTTTAGATAAAATAAAAACCCACTACAGATCAAACCTTAATATAATTTTTTTCAGATTCAGCATGTATTATTCTATGAAGTTGTTAAAACTTATCTATCTAGTCATATGAAGTATTTATTCCAGTTATAGTCAACCCTCATCTTTTTTCTTTTATAATGTTTTATATTTTCTACTTCTCATTTTTAAAATTGTATGCCAGAAAAATTCAAAAGTTCACACATACACACATTTACCAAAGAAATGTCACATATTTAATTATAATCCTTCTTCACAGATAACTTATATTTTTAGCTGTTACATTTATTACTGAAAATTAATTAAACTAAGATTAATTTATCTTGTTTTATAACATAAAATGGACACGTTACTTCAATTTTATCTTAACTTTATCTTATGAGATATATTTTATAATTTATTCTTCAGCAATTTTAAATATCATAGCCCTTGAATTACATATTAAGAGGTTTATGTAATAAAAAAATGAAGTCACTTTTTTTCCTGACAATAAATAAATCTGATATAACTGAATGGTATGAAGTTGAACACTATTTTCCTATTAGACATTTTCCACAAGTAGAATACTCTAAATCACAAATGCTCTATAATTTTGGCAAAGTATATTTAAATAAGTTATATGTTGTTTTTTTTAATCTTAGGAAAAATCTTACAGTATTTCCAATGTATAATAAAATTAATAATATGAATTTTTTTCTCAACCCTTTTTGAGACTGTTAGTTTAAAGAAAGGGTCTCTGAGTGAGGATTGACAGGGATAATGAACAATCTTTTGATACATATGATAAAGATTTTTGGGGTGCATTCCCCAGAAACTGAGGAAGTAAATGGCTTTCATGGCTGGTCAAGCAAATCCTTTTGTACATCCAAGGTTTCTTAGTTTGTTGCAATCACACAGAAGAAAGATTTAATTCAAGTTATCATTAATAACAGATTTTGCTGATGGGTCATTATGTGATTATATGACAGAGAAGGATTTAAAAGAGGTGACATTTTCATTACTAAATTCTTTCCTTTCACGTTTCTGTGAACAAGAGTTCTCAACCCAAACATCTATAAAAAAGACAAATAAGAATATAATTGAAACCAAACCCTGTCTCATTCTAACAATGTCTTGTTCATCTACAGATAGATGAAATGGGGAAGATGTGTCTGCCAGGTTATTACAAGATGCGTTTCCAATAATGATTTACTTAAAAAAAAAAAAAAGACATTTTATTGCTTTTGAGTGAAGGTGAGAGAAAGCAAGAGAAGGGAGGGCCCAGAGCAGTCTCCATAGTTGTACATCATTAGTTGTGACAGGGTTTCATTCCACACAGGTGGGTGTGGGGCCACGTGGGGAGGGGACCAAACCAGGGGCCTCCCACTTGGGAGGTGAGAACCTTCACCGCCATCCCTGCAGTTACCAGTTGCGCCGCAGTTCAGCATATGGGTTTGCACGGGCCAGCCGGGAATTGGAACCCCAGACCTTGCGATTGTGAGGCAAGCGCTCAACCACTGAGCTGTTCTGGCATCCTCAGAATTAATTTATCACAAACTGTAATATAATATGTAATTTTGATCAAGCGTGTACTGTTAATGATTAATCACAACTTAATCCAGAAAACATTAACACATAGCACCTTGGAGACAGAAAATAGAATACACCTTAAAATACCACTCTGTATACAATTTTCGCAGAGATGTATAGGAGGTGGATCAATAAAACATTTTCAAGGACCAAAATGTATGACGTTAGGGATAAAGGTATGCAGGCAAAGTGGGATGGAAATGTGCATTCAAGGGGAAAAAGGAGGAAGCCAGTGTTTACATGTTAAAGAGGAAGCTGTGGGTGATGTTAGAGATCAGGCTATCATGATAGATTCCACTGGGAAGATATTAGAATGCCAACACCTTCAACCTACTACCAAATGCATCCTTTGCAGCTTTTTAAACTTGTAAAATTTAGATGCCAGCTTAGAAATGTGTCACGGAATATATACTATCACAAAACATTTTTGAGCACGCATGAGGGAAGCATGCTTAAAGAGCTTGCCTGGTACCAATCGATTATACATTTTGTGAGGGCTGTTTGACCATCTGCTACTAATAAATGCACAGAATGAAGGAGCCAGGAGCAATCTGTATATTGAAAATAATACTATTAATAATCATAGCTAATGCTTAGGATAATTATTCTATGCCAGACACTGTTCTACGCACTTCAATCTTCAAACAAGGATGCTTTGAAGGAGAAACCATTAAAGTCCCCATTTTACAGTCAAGAAAACTGAGGCACCAAGGGGCTAAATAGCTTTTTAGTGACAAAGCCAGAAAGGGGACTTGGAGTGGGGCCTCATGCTCTCACCACTGTGCTGATTGCCTATTTACTTGCTCTTTTTTAAATAAATAATCAAGTATCCTGTGAAGTGACGTTTTGATGGTTTCTGCCGATGTTCTAATGGGGCCTCGGGCCACTGGGGTGTGCATGCCCTGCTTTGCAGGCAACTGGCCTGGACTCTTGGTATGTGAGCCACCCCAATCTGAGTCATCTGGGGGTGTCCGGGTAAAATGCAGGCCTCCGAGCCCTGCCCTAACCTTACAGAGCCACAAACTCTGGGAGCAGCTCCAGAATCTGCCTTTTTGCCAGAGTCCTGGCTGCTTCTGATGCACCTGAGGATGGAGAAGGGTTGTGAGCAGGAACGACACAGCCCCTCGTACAGGGGGCTCTGGCCAAATCCCCAGCCTCCACTTGTCTACTTTTGGCAAAACTGAGAATCTGAAAACAGTGTATTGTCCTTCTCTCTTGGTGTCCTCGACTTGTGAGGCGGGCATTATCCCATTATACAGATGAGAAAACTGAGGCTGGAATGGTCTTCATGACCTTCCCAAGGTCACACAGCGGAGACTTGGCATCCAGTTCAGGACCTGCCTTCCTCACACTCAGTAGGCTCAGACACATTTCTTCACAGATGGGCTATGGTTTTTGAACCCCAAATACTACCTCTCCCCCAAACTGGGTCCTATGCTGTTTTGCTAGACTTAGTTTGAATGATTTGGGCCAGGAAATCAATTCAGTGAATGCTTCAGGAGCTCCGAACAGGCGCCCAGAGTGGTGCCCCTGAAGTACCTCCCAGCACCTCAGGCTGTGATCCCGGGACTGGAGCCCGGCCTCCCGGAGGAAACTGTATCCACCAAGGCCCAGCTGGAACATCACAGGTCACCCTGTGAGCCTTTGCAGCCGACTTAACGCTGGTGATGAGAAGCCAGTTAAGAGCAGGAAGCAGCCTGGAGATGCGCAACAGCAAGAAGTCACTGTCACCACTAGGGTGGAGGGACAGGGGAGTGTTGAGCCTTGTGGAAGCTGGATCCACACTAGTCCTGACTGGTGAGCATAGAGCCACAGAGGCCACACGGATGCTGCCCCAGGCCCCAGAGACCCAGAGGGAGCCAGAAACGGTCCTGCTTTATCCATTTCCCACCCCCATTCTCCCACCAGAGCTGCTGGTTGAACTTACCCGGCAGACATGGTGGCACGGAATGAATCTGAGCTATTAGGACCATTATGATGCTCTTGAACATATGGGGAAACTGAGGCACAGAGAGGGAAGGGACATGACTGTGTTCAAATAGCTAGTGTGTTAGGTGGAATAATGACCACTCCCCACCCAAAAAAAGCCCTGTTCAGATTTAGAACATCTAAAGCTGAAACTTGCGAATATGTTGGGTTACATGGTAATGTGGACCTAAGGTTGTCAATGCAATTGTGGATGCTAATCAATTGACCTTAAGACAGGGAGAGTATCCTAGATTGTCTGGGCGGGGCTAATGTAATTGCCAAGGTCCTTAAAAGTGCAAGAGGGGGGCAGGAGAGGAGCAGAGAAACAGGTGTGATATTGGAAGCAGAGTCAAGAAGATGCAATGTTGCTGGCTTTGCCAATGGAAGAAGGGGGTTAGAAGTGAAGCAATTCAGGTAGCCTCCAGAAGCTAGAAAAGGCAAGGAAATGGATTCTCTAAAGCAGGGGTCCACAAACTATGGCCTGCAGGCCACATGTGGCCCACCTAAAACATTTATCCTGCCTGCTGGGTGTTTTTGCCAACGCTGCCTGTCCTGCTTAGCAGCCGACTCATCCCGGGCCCGCAGTGTGCATGTGTGGACATGCTGAGGGACAGTGAACTGGCCCCTGTTTAAAAAGTTTGAGGATGCCTGCCTAAAAGCCTCCAGAAAGGAATAGATGTAATTTGTGGTCATTTCTTACGACATCAATAGGAAACCATACAGCTGGCAAGTGATGGAGTCTAGATTCAGATCCAGGTGTTCAGATGCAAAAATCTGTTACCGTACTCTTTTCAATCCCAGCTTGTTGTATTGCTTCAACTCTAACCCCTGAGCCTGCATGGGGAGTTATGTATCTGTTTTTGACTCCCTCACACATGGGGTGTCCTCAGCCTCCAGCCCCTACAGCTCTCACCTCAGGACCCTTTGCACTGGCTGTTTCCGCTGCCTGGAAAGCCCTACCCCCAGTCGCCCCCTCCCAGATATCTGAAGAGCACTCTCATTCCTTCAGGTTTCTGCTCACATACCATCCTATGGGAAGTCAAACCCCTCCTCCCACCTCCGCATGACCCCGGTCCTCCTTCCCTGTTTAATTTTCCCCACAAGCACGTATCATCGTGTGGCATTCTGTGTATTTTACTTATTTACTTATTGACTGTAATATCTATTAGGGAAAGGATTTTTGTCTGCTTGTTCCCTGCAGTATCCTCAGACCCTGGGGGGAGACCGTGGCACATGGTAAGGGCTCAGACATATCACTTGATGAATGGTCAGATGGGATAACAAGCTGTGAACTAGGCTGCAATGGAAAGAGAGGTGGGATGTTGAAACATTGTGGAGTTATTATAGCAAGGAGACGACCACCGAGCTGGCTGGGATGGGAGCAGGAAGTGGGGAGGTTTCTGTCCTACATCTCTGCATGGTGGCATTAGACAGAATAAAATACAGAAGAAGGTGAACAGGTGCCAGGGGAAGATGCTAAGTTCATTTTAGATACTTGTAGAATGTGTTGTGTATGTGTCTGTAGATAGACATATAGAAAGATAGAGCGATATATACACAGAGATACAGAAAGAATATATATATATATATATATATATACGTACTCAAACACAAACATGTGTAAATATATATACAATGATCTACATTTATAAACATGTATATATAATTATGAAATTCAATATTGTGTTTAAATTCCCAGATATTCTAAATCTAAACAAATCTTAGGAAAATTACCCCCCCCCAAAAAAAATTAACTTCCATGTGTAACCAAGACAAAAGTAATTAATGCAACTCCACATTCTTCTGTCCTCTTCTCAGCTCCACCCCTTCTTTCCAAGACAGAAGGACATTCCACACCTGGGTCAGTGCCTGTGCCCCTGTCATCAGGGAACTCCAAAAGATTGGTAAAAGGTAGCTAAAACTAAGGAGAACAGGGAAGTTAAGTCTATTTGCTTAGGAAATTGCTAAGAGAGGGCAAGGAGGGGGTTAGAAAAACTGTTTGGGGCACTTGGTTCTTGGAGAGATTGGAAGTCACAAGAGAGAGAAAACTGCAGACATGACTGTCCCCTAGGCCCAGAATATTGAGAAAGTCAGCCAGAGGGAGAAAAGAAAGGAACACATTTGCTGTGCATTAAGAAGTCCCCTCTTGGGGAAGCTGGGATGGCACAGCAGGTTAAGCACTTGCTTTGCAGCCCTGGAGCCCGAGGATCGAATCCCGGCCCCGGCAAACCCATATGCTGAGCTGGGGTGTGCCCCCCAGTTCAGTTCTTGCCAGGGCCTATGGGGGAGGCTCCCAGCCCAGTTCCTGCCCTGCACACCCTGTGCCCACCTGTGGAGGGAAACTATATGGAAAACTAATGCTGTGAAATATGGAGACTGCTCTGGGCCCTCCCACTTCTCTCTGTCCCTGTCTGTCTCTCTGTCAAAAAACAATAAAAATAAATCTTAATAAAAAGAAAAAGAAGGCCCCTCTTACTGCATGTCCCTCAGAATTTAAGTCTTCTTAAGTTTTGATAGTCAGCCTCTGGTTCTTTGAACATGACGCCATCTCAAAAAAAAAAAACTGTACTTCAGCTTTCACACAGGTTGTCTAGACATTCCACACAAATCCAGCATTGCTTTCTGCATTCATGGAGAGTTGTCTTGCCCCTCGCCCATCACATCATCTCATATAATACGACAGGACGTGTACTGCGTAGATGCCAGGGGCATCAGTGGAGGGTGACAGTGTCCAGACTTTCCATTATATTATTTTACTGATTATGAAAAGGAGGACATAATTTCTTGTATTTTGCACCTGTTGTGTGTTAATTAGTGAAGTATTTTTTAATATTTCACAACTAATATATGCCTTAATTAATCTGGAGCAGTAAAAAAATAAGATCAAACATATCCATCTCTCCAGTTCAGCAAGTTGCCACATATTATGGAAGTTTCCAAAGGCCAAAACAAAGGGATGCTTGCCATTTCCCCAGTGCCCGGGTGGATGTCATAAATGTAAATGACGAACTTTACCAACTAGACGCAAGATGAGGATTTTAAGACAACCCTTGGCATTATCACAAGCCACAAGTCACCAGAAAAAAAACATGTAGGTAACTCATTAGAGTCTAATGATTAGACAAAGAAACACTCTCAGATAAGTACGTTAATTCCAGAGACCAGATAATAACTTAATTGATACAAAAGTCGACGTCAACGTTGCAGTTCCAAATGCCCTTCCAGTTCTTCGAGCAATAGGTGAAGTTCTTCCCAGTTATGATTTGTGCGCGTTCATTTTCCACAATTGTCTTAATTCTTTGACAGTCGAGGTCATTGTCTTAAGGTGTTTACCAGAGCCTAATAATTCCAATCTAAAAGTTATTTTAAGTAAAAAGTTTATAAGGTTTACATGTAAGATATCGTTGTCCCAACTCAACTGAGCCCGCCTGCACGAACCCTTGGAACGAGATTTCGTGCGTGCGGGATGTGACTCCTATCGGCCCCCGTAGCGTCGTCGGCAGCAACTTCCGGTCCTGACGGCCTGTGCGGCGAGTCCACTTCCGGCAGCGGCGTCTAAAGCAGCAGAATCAAGATGGTGAGTGACTAAGGGTTTCAGCTGGTGGTGGCGGTGCAGGAGAGGCGGAGCGGCCCGAGACCAGGGCACTAGGTGGCTGCCCGAGGCACTCGGTCCGCCCGCTCCCCCTCCCGGTCTCTGCGGAGACGGAGACGCCCAGAGACGGGCCTCGCTCTGGGGACCAGTGGCCAGGGCTCGGCGCGGAGGGGGCCCTAGGCGGGCCCCCGGGGCTGTGGAGCAGGTCGGGGTGCCTGGTTTTGCTCCTCTGCTGACCCGCACGGGAAGTTGCGACGGGAGGCTCCCCAAGTAACTGGGACGACTGGTTTCTGAGCCGCCCAGGTGTGGGATGGGAGGGATGGAGGGCAGAGCCGAGTCCTGGAAGACAGCTCCGACCGCGGTGTTTGAAGGAGTCCTTAAAGACTGACGCTTTTGTAACAGTAGAACTCGGAGGGAAGAGTTCCGAGGCGCCCGAGTAGTAATACAAATAGCTGGCCTTTATTCGTTAAGCAATTTAGTTCGTTAAGCACATATTTATTGAGCACCTGCACTTTTTTCTTTTTGACCAGGCTATGTTCGAGGACATAGAGGGGTAGCATGATTGACGGTTTCTGCCTTTGCTTGCTTACATTCTAGATAAGGCAGACAAAAAATAAGGAAAATATGTAATATGTCAGGGCATGGGATAGAGATGGATGGGGTAGCCATTGTTATGTGGTTGTTTTATAGAAATGCATAGAATGGGGGAGGGGTAGCTACTTTACATAGGGTATCAGTAAAAATCCCACTCAGGTGAGATTTGAGCATAGAGCTTAATAAAGTAAGAGTGTAATCTATTCAAATATCTGAGAGAAACACGGTCCAGAGAGAAGGAGCAGCAAGTGCAAAGGGCCTGAGATGGGACTGTGTTTAGCCTGTATAGTGAACAGCAAGGCCAGACCACCTAGTCTTCTAAGGGCTTTGGGATTATATGCCAGGCATGATACACATGTGCCAGGTACTTTTCCAGCATTTCCTCAGTACTCCTCACGACAATCCCGTGAGGTCATTGTTATTGCCCTCACTTTACCAAGGAGGAAACTGAGACAGAGTAAGCTGCGGGGCTAGAACACAGTCTTTTCTAGAGCCCTTGCTTTGGTGTGCTAGGTACCCATGCAGGAGAGAAATACACAGGTCGTGGTGTCTAGTAGACCTGAGTGTGATTTATGGCTACATTTCTTGACAAGCTTTGTGACGATAGATGTTTGCTTCTCTGGGCCTAGGTTTTTTATCTGTAAATTAGAGGTAATGATAGTACCAGCAGTGTGTACAAGAATTAGGTGATACCCTGAGAATGTTAGCATACTGCTTGGCATATAGTAGGGCGAGCTTGTCCAGCCGGCTGCCCATGGGCCACATGCAGCCCAGGACAGCTTTGAATGGGGCCCAACACAAATTTATAAGATTTCTTAAAACATGAGATTATTATTATTTTTTAGCTCATCAGCTATCATTAGTGTTAGTGTATTTTATGTATAGCCCAAGACAATTCTTCAAATGTGGCCCAAGGAAACCAAAAGGTTGGATACCCTGTAGTAAGGGTTCAATAACGAGAATGCTTGTTATTTGAGACTGAGAAACATCATGTAAAATGCCCCAGACATAAAGAAGTTTGGGGCCCGTTTAGAATAACATTCTTTGGCGGGACAAGACTTTCAGGATCATGAGCAAAGTAGATGAACCTGTAAAGTTCAGCTGGAAAGTAGATAAAACTGTAACCACTTTGGTAAGGGCCAAGCACACTAACATAAAGAGATGGGCTGTTACACTGTGAATCAAGATTGTCCGGCCCGTGGCCGCATGCAGCCCAACACAAATTCCTATTATGAGATTTTTTTGGGTGATATTTTTCTCTTTTTCTTTTGGCTTATCAGCTATCATTAATGTCAGTGTATACTGTGTGTGGCCCAAGACAATTCTTACAGTGTGGTCCAGGGAAGCCAAAAGGTTGGACATCCCTGTTGTAAATGCTAGGGAGTAGTTGAAGGTTTTTAAGAAGAATTAAAGGATCAGCTGTTTGAGAAAGTAATAGCTGGATTTGTGAGAGAAGAAATGTCATGGGGATCTCACTGGGGAGGCTGAGTCCAGATAAAATACGACGGCCTAGACAAAAACGGGATAGATGAGAGTGCCATCCGCATGCTGGAGCAGAATGGATTTTTTTCAGAGTTCAGATCTGTAACAAGCACAGTTAAAATCCTGGCCTTGACATTTGTTACTCAACAATAACACTATATTGGTGAGTAGTTACTAGGAGTCATGCAAATACTATGTGGTTTACATGTGTTTCTTCATTTTCAGCAACAGATGGAAGCTAGTATCCCCACTTTACAGTTAAGGACACCAAGGTTCAGGTAGCCCCAACGTAACCTGAGGTCACCTAGCCCATTAGTGATGGAGTTGGAATTCAAACCTGGATGCATCTAATTTCCATACCCCATGCTCTTAGGCTTATTGCAGTTCCTCACCTAGAAAGTGGGAATAATCAATCCTACCTTGAAGAATTTTGTGCGATTAATGAGACAGTGAAGGCAAATGTCTAGAAACAGTCTAGAGCACATAGTGAGCATGCCCCAAAACATTAGCTGCCCCCAAACAACAGCACATTTCCTTAGGAGGTATAGGTAATTGTCACAGGCTTATAATTTGGACAACTTATTGCAGTATAATTCATTGTCTTCCAAAATTTCTAAGAGTCCTTCATTATCTTCAGAATAAACCACAAAATTCTAAGAATCCTGCATGTGGGGAAATAGGTTTGACCTTAAGATAGCCGTGGTAAGGTAGTTTCATATCGATAGTGAAGCTAGCAATGTATTATTATTTTAGAGGTGCCTATGTAGAAATGATTTGAGGGGACTGAGGGCCCCCCAGTCAAGTAAATTCCCTATTTAAAATGCCATCATTTTTTTTAAGTGTTGAATTTATTGGGGGACATTGGTTGATAACAAGTACAGTGTTTCCAAGTATACAGTTCTACATGACATTGTCTATACATTGCATTATGTGCTCACCACCCAGAACAGCTCTTTCCATCACCATATATTTGATGCTCCCTCCCTACTCCCTCCCAGCTCTCCCACCCACCTCCCCTCTTACCCTCAGGTAACCACTAAATTGTTGACTGTGCCCATTAGTTTTTGTTTCTTTGTTACTTTCAATTTTATATTCCACCTGTGCGTGAAATCATACCTTTCTTGATTCAGTCTGACTTATTTTGCTTAATAAGATGTTTTCAAGGTCCGTCCATGTTGTCACAAATTGCTGTATTTCATCTTATTGCTGAGTAGTATTCCATTGTATGAGTGTACCACAACTTCTTTATCCAGTCATCTATCAAAGGACACTTTGGTGGTTTCCACAATTTGGTCACCGTGAATAGTGCTATGATGAACATTGGGGTACATATATCATTGCGGATTAAGGCTTTCAGGTTTTTTGGGTAGATACCCAGAAGCGGGATTGCTGGGTCATGTGGTAATTCTATTCCTAGTTTTTTTGAGGAATCTATACTGTTTTCCATAGTGGTTGTACCAATTTACGTTATATTCCCACCAGCAGTGTATGAGGGTTCCTTTTTCTCCACAGCCTCTCCAGCACTTCTTATTCCTTGTTTTGTTGATTATAGCCATTCTAACAGGTGTGAGGTGGTATCTCATTGTGGTTTTAATTTGCATTTCCCTAATTGCTAGTGATGTTGAGCATTTTTCATGTATGTGTTGGCTGTTTGTATGTCTTCATGGGAGAAATTTAGGTCTTCTCCCATGAAGTTTGTTTAGGTCATCTGCCCATTTAGTTGGATCATTTTGTTGTTGTTGTTGAGTTGTCTGAGTTCTTTATATATTTTAGATATTAGCCCCTTGTCAGAGACATTGTTTGCAAATATTTTCTCTCATTCGGTTGGTTTCCTTTATACTTTGTTGACAGTGTCCTTTGCTGTGTAGAAGCTTTTTAGTTTGATATACCGTAGTTCCATTCATTTATTTTTGCTTTTACTTCCCTTGCCTTTGGGGTCAAGTTCATAAAGTGCTCTCTGAGCCCAAGGTGTTATTAGTACCGGTGCTTTCTTCTGTGCACTTTATTGTTTCAGGTCTTATGTGGATGTCTTTAATCCACTTTGTGTTAACAAAAGTGGTATATGGTAACAGTTCACAGTCCAGAGTCATTCTTGTGCATGTGGTTTTCTAATTTTCCCAGCATTATTTACTGAACAGGCTTTCTTTTCTCCATTGTATATTTTTTTGCTCCTTTGTCAAAGATGATCTGTCCATATATTTGTGGGTTTATTTCTGGATTTTCGATTCTGTTCCATTGATCTGTATGTCTGTTTTTCTGCCAATACCAAGCTGTTCTGATTATTGATACTTTTTAGTACAGCCCTGAAGTCGAGCAGTGATGCCTCCAGCCCTATTCTTTTTTTGGAGGATTGCTTTGGTGATTTGAGGTCTTTTGTGTTTCCATATGAATCTGATAATTTTTTTATCTATTTCTCGAAAGAATGTCTATGGGATTTTGATGGGAATTGCATTAAATCTGTGTGTTACTTTAGGTAATATGGCCATTTTAACTATGTTGATTCTTCCAGTCCATGAACATGGAATATCTTTCCATTTTTTTGTATCTTCTTCAATTTCTTTTAATAGTGTCTTACAGATTTCTATGTATAAGTCCTTCACGTTCTTTAAGTTTATTCCTAAGTATTTTATTCTTTTTGTTTTGATTACAAGCAGTATCATTTTTCTCATTTCTTTTTCTGAAGTTTCGTTGTTTGTATATAAAAATGCTGTGGATTTTTGTACATTGATTTTGTATCCTACAACTTTACTATATTCATTTATTATTTGTAATAGTTTTTTGGTGGAGTCTTTAGGATTTTCTATATAAATGGTCATGTCATCTGCAAAAAGTGACAGTTTAATTTCTTCATTCCCAATTTGGATGCCTTTTTTTTCCTGCCTAATGGCTCTGGCTAGAACTTCCAGCACTTTGTTGAATACCAGTGGTGACAGGGGACATCCCTGTCTTGTTCCTGATTTTAGAAGAAAAGGTTTCAGTTTTTTCCTGTTCAGTATGATATTTGCTGAGGGTTTGTCATATATGGCCTTTATGTTGAGGTACTTTCCTTCTATACCTATTTTGTTAAGTGGTTTGATCATAGATGGATGTTGTATCTTGTCGAATGCTTTTTCTGCATCAATTGATATAATCATATGGTTTTTATCTTTCGTTTATGTGGTGTATCACACTGATCGATTTTGCATATGTTGAACCATCCTTGTGCCCCTGGGATGAATCTCACTTGATTGTGATATATAATCTCTTTAATGCATTGTTGTATTCTATTTGCTAGTATTTTGTTTAGGATTTTTGCATTGGTGTTCATCAGAGATAATTGGTCTAGAGTTTTCTTTTTTTTTTTTTTTGTGCTGTCCTAGCCAGGCTTTGGTATTAGGGTAATGTCGGCCTCATAGAATGAGTTAGGAAGTATTGCCTCTTCTTCAGTTTTTTGGAAAAGTTTGAATAGGATAAATGTTAGTTCCTCTTTGAATGCCTGGTAAAGCTCATTAGTGAGGCCATCTGGGCCTGGGCTCTTGCTTGCCATTATTTCTGAGACGTTGTTGTGTTAAGTATTGTCCTGTCACTGATGGGTCTTTTAAAATCAGAAATTTCACTGAGCTTATTATTTAAATACACTTAAGTTCTTGCCAGATCTTCAATTTGGGGCAAAGACCCTCCCAAGAGCCCCAGGCTTGGGGAAGAGGTGGGGTGGGGTGGGGTATAGAAGCTATTGTTAAAAGGAAATTCTCCAGATCTTGGTGTGATCTTAGTAAGGAGTAGATGACTAGTAAATCATTATTGAATAGGTAAAATGATTTAGCTTTCACGGCCTAATTCCACAAAATAAGCCCTTGGTAGTTTTCATCAGGTAGTTTTCTACTAACGAATGCCAAACTCTATACCTTCCCCTCAAGGAGTGGGGTGGTCTTAGAATCTTAGCCTAATATGATGATACATTAGTTATAATCTATTTGTTAAGAGTTGTTTTTGATTTAAGATGCACAATTGTTCTAACAGCTTTTCAGGAGAAAAGAAAGTCTACCATGCTACTAAATGTGCACATTGACTGCAAGTACAACTTGAGTTCAGAAGTGTTGAAATGCGGGGAAGTGCTGATGTCCTAGAATCACAGGAAAACAAAAAGGCTATCTTTTGAAGAGACCATATTCTGAATTTATACCTTTGACCTTTTTCAGGGTCAAAGTCAGAGTGGTGGTCATGGTCCTGGAGGTGGCAAGAAGGATGACAAGGTAAATAAGCAGCCAGACATGTCTGTGATGTGAGCAAATTGTGGAAAATGTCATAGATCTCAACTAGCAAGTTCTTTGGGGATTCATGAATCTTAAATTGCAAAATAACAGCCCAACCTACAGATACAGTGCCCTTTTCACGTTTTAGAAAAACTACTCACCTGTCAAAGTTATTTATGAATTAATGGTTTTTAAATGTGTAAAAGTAATAACATTACAGAAGTGTTAAAATAACTTCCTTGTAATTTTAGTGTTTAATATCCTGAGCTGTAAAGAATTGTCTCAAGTTATTATCAGCTCAGACTTTTGGCATGTAACTCTAGTTCTGACCTCTCTATTTCTTAGTAAATAATCTATAATTGTGTATAATGAAAGATCAGTTACATTCACATATCAGAATTGCAGGAATGTAAAACCTAGGTTTTATTTTTTTAAAGGACAGTTATTAATAGCTTCCTAAAAGATAATGACAATTATATCACCTGGAAATAGATAATGGTTCTAAGGAATGCGTTTGTTTTAATATGATTTGTGTGAATTTTTTCCCCCATTGCTGTTTTGAAAACGCAGGACAAGAAAAAGAAATATGAACCTCCTGTACCAACTAGAGTAGGAAAAAAGAAGAAGAAAACAAAGGGACCAGATGCTGCCAGCAAACTGCCACTGGGTAAGACATGGTTCTTCCTTGCTGTCTTTCCTGTGACCGACTCTGTGATGCATCTGTAGCTTCGAGGTGGGGATGTGGAGACAGGAAATAGAGCGTGGTTGAAACTCTAGTTCCCTAACTATTCTAACTCTTGTGTGTAGCATTCCTCTAGGAGGGCATAAAGGCTATATTTTAGTTTTAACAATAAATGATTGTCTCACTTTAAGAAACTCCATGAATTTCCTTTACCAGCTTCTCTAGTGTATTAAGAGTACAGTTTGAAATTAGAAAATTCAGGCTGAGCTGGAGTAACTTAGAAAAAAATGTGGCCATTATCTACAGTAATGACTCAGTATAGTAATGATGAAGAAAAGACCATTAATCAGGTCGCCTGAAGAGCATAGAAAGTCTAAAAACAGTCAGGTTATATGGATAATTAATATATGATAAAGGTGGCATTTTAGTGGAAAAAGGATGAGTTATTTAATATAAGTGGCTGGCATCTTTTATTTGCTATTGAAAGAAAATGAAATGAGACCCTTTGTTTTTTGCCAGGTGGATTATAGAGACACATGTGAAAAGTAAATAAATGAAAATTCAGGAATAAATTCATTAACCTTAGAGGAGGAGACACCTTCTGAATAAGCCAAGAAACCCAGAAACCACAAAAGAAAATATAGACAGGTTTATCTATATATAGTATGTGTTAAAATTCCTGTGTAGTATGAGAAGTCAAACCAAAACAAAAATAGGGGTATGGAAAAATGTTCGCCATATACAAGTGCTGTCCAGAAAAAATCCAGCCATTTTCAATATAAGGAGAACGGTTACATGGCTGGATACTTGCGGGACAGCCCTCATATGTTAATGTCCCTAATATTTCACAATCCTCCTACAAATGGAGGGTGCCTTACAGCTAGTGTGCAACCAGATAACTGAAGAGCATGTATACGGTACCCACTTTTATTAGCACCTATAGGATAATAAGCCAAAGCAGGTGATCTTTTAGGACTATAACTTCTTTATTCTTTATATACAGAGGGTGCCAAAAAATGTATATACATCTTAAGAGAAACTGTATTAAAATTATAATAATATATACTGATAACAAAAGACAAATATAAGTCATGTTTGATTTCTATAATTACAAGAGGTGCTCAAAGTGGTGACCATCAGCATCCAAACACTTCTGATTATGGCGAACTACTGCTTGAGCAACGTTGACCAGTGTCCACTTGTATCGCTGTGCATGCTATTTCAATTTACCATGCATCTCAAATTTATCACAAATGCGTGCAATTGTTAGACATGTTGGAGGTTCTGTTGCACACTCACGCCTCCTTTATCGTTGTATTTCCACAATGTTCTTGAATTTCAAACACCACTTCAAAATGGTCTTGCGCTCCTCCAATGACAACCGTACTGCCACCATTTTCTTTGACGGTCCTGCCTGTTGGATGATGATGCTAACATTCATTTCCTTAATGCCATCTTTTGAGAGAACGTCATACTACATAGTGCTACTGTAATTCAACTTTGAAAATACATCAATAACATCTCTTAAAGTGTGTATATATTTTTGGCACCCAGTCTCAGCTGTTTCATTGCAGATGTCATCCCCATTTTTACGTTTTTGTCTATAAGTGCCCAACTCCCCTTCCCTTGTGCATTTAGGCACCTGCTTATTTGGGGTCACCAAACCTGATTTTTCAGTGCCAGCCCAACTAAAATAAACTTATTTTGAATCTTAACTTTATCCCTTAAGAAAAAGCTGAATTGCTAACTTCAAGCTTCAAGTATAATAAAACTTTATTTTTTAATTATAGTGACACCTCATACCCAGTGCCGGTTAAAATTATTAAAGTTAGAGAGAATTAAAGACTATCTTCTCATGGAGGAAGAATTCATTAGAAATCAGGAACAAATGAAGCCTTTAGAAGAAAAGCAAGAGGTAAATTGAGAAACTACTCTTTCATTTTTATAAATTGAATTCTACTTAAACTCTAAAACTGTCCATTAATGAAATTCAGGTAGCTGAACCTTCCTGGCTTTTATGAATTATTAGCTGTCTCTTAAAAGCACCATCTGCTTTGTAGGTTTAACCTGCATTTCCCTCTTGGCATACTTGCACAGGAGGAAAGGTCGAAGGTAGATGATCTGAGGGGAACCCCAATGTCAGTAGGAACCTTGGAAGAGATCATTGATGATAATCATGCCATTGTGTCTACATCTGTGGGCTCAGAGCACTATGTCAGCATCCTCTCATTTGTAGACAAGGATTTGCTGGAACCAGGCTGCTCAGTCCTGCTCAACCACAAGGTCAGTCGAGTCTCAATGAAAGCTGTCTTCTCCCTCTTGGGTCTGCCCACCCGCCCTGTGGAAGCAGATCCCACAAGTGATTGTCATTGCTTTGTTGTGAACGAATTGTGAGATCCCACGTTCCCGTTAACGCTTCATGTTCCCTGTCAGGTGCATGCCGTGATCGGGGTGCTGATGGATGACACAGACCCCTTGGTCACAGTGATGAAGGTGGAAAAGGCCCCACAGGAGACCTATGCTGACATTGGGGGGTTGGACAACCAAATCCAGGAGATTAAGGTAGGTCTGGGAACCAGTGCAGGGTGTTCAGACCGCTGGTTTCTTACTGTCTCAGTTACAGTGCTTGGACTGGTTCTGCATGTTTTGTTTTTCATTTTTGATCAGACCAGTAAGTGACTCGGAGCTTGCTCTGTGTTTTGTATTTGTTAATACTGAGTTAAGTAATAAAAATAATAAGTTGTGTGATCTTGCAGCAGCTACAACTTGATACTTTTTACACGTTTAATAATTCTGTGTGGACAATAGCATTTACAGTTGTGTAGACTCCAGCTGCGGTGATCTGGAAGCCACCATTGGTGTATGGGGTTGGGTGAGTGCCATGCACGTACACAGTGGTGGGGTCTAGAACCTAATTGCAGCGCCTGCCTTGCTCCTGGGGTGTGTGTGGGGGTGGGGGGGTGGGGGGAGTGGTGTTCAGGGTGGCATGGGCCAGCCCTTTGCATGTTTTTCCATCTAGAAGGAAGTCACTCAGAGCTATGACAGAGCTCTGCTGGTCACTGATCTCTCAGATAGCTGGGAAATGGCCTGGGTGGTAACAGCAAGCAGAACGTCTTGCTGGCTTCTGTCTATAGTTTAACTTTGAAAAGGGTGAATTTTAGCTTTTTTAGAAAGTTGTTTGCTGAGAAAAGGCTTAAATGTTGCTCAAGGCTGACTTCTACTGGAAAGTGAAGGACTAGGAAGAGGGGATGCGTGCTGGGGGCGCCAACAGGACAGGTGTCCTTTCAGGATGTCCTTGCTCTTAGTGGAGGTCAAGCACATAGTGTCTCTAACAAGTTATTGAAATTTAAGCTTGTTTTTGTTGAAAGTGAGATATACTCATGCAATTCATGAATCTGATGATGGCTTGAGAAAGGCTTTCGTTTTTCCTGTTTGTTTTCCGTAGGAATCTGTGGAGCTTCCTCTCACACATCCTGAGTATTATGAGGAGATGGGTATAAAGCCCCCTAAGGGGGTCATTCTCTATGGTCCACCTGGCACAGGTAGGGATCTGTGTGTCTGACACTTTGTAGGTACTCGGCTCATCTCTTAAGCAGCAGCGTTAGCAAGTTACTTAAGTATCCTCAGTTTATAGCAGGTGCTCTAAGCAGCATTTTGGAATTTTTGAGTAAGCGCCTCTGGAAAAACCCCTATTACATAAAAGTAGACTTATCTGTATAATAGATATAGGTGCACTAATAAACGACTATCTGAGGTTTGAAGTTCTAGACTGCAGAGTTAGGGTGTCAAAAACTACTAAAGAGTTGCAACAAGAAACAGCAGTAGGCACTTCCCCCTAAAATGCCTGCTCAGTGTGAATGCATTTGTAATTCCCAAGATCTCTTCGATTCTCAAACATAGATGTATACGCTATGAAATACTTCAGATAATTCCTCAGACTAATGTGAGGCTATTAAAAATAATTTATAAGAAAGAATAAAACCAGGTGCTCAGGCTTGGCTATCCATTGGATCACCTTGGGAGCTTTAAAAATTACTGATGCCGTTGCTGGAGATTGTGACAGATTCACCTGGGGGTGCTCAAGCGTCAGACCACTGTGGAGAGGCACTGATTCAGAAGCCGTGCTGCTCAGGTTAGGCTCCTTGTCCTGCCCGTTGCTACTGGATGTAATATCGGCACGAGCATAAAAACACCCATGCTTGTTGGCTCACTGTGCAGTAAGAGTGTCTGAGTAGTTGTGCAGTTGGGACTTAGCAGTTGACGGCCATGGAAATTACAAGGGAAGAGCAGTCATTCGATTGAGGGACTTGGAAGCATGGTCCCTAGAGGGTGTTGTGTGCGAGGGACTGCCCACACCAGAGGGGCTGGGAAAGCAGAACGTCAAGACACCTGAATGGCGGCACCCTTTTCATCGTAGGAATCTGTCTGTTTTAATGTCCATTTAAAGTGATATTAACAGAGTTTTTAAGTTAGAACAGCGCTTGAGGTTTTTTTTCCCCTTTGTCTTTTTAAATCTAAAATAGGTAAAACCTTATTAGCCAAAGCAGTAGCAAACCAAACCTCAGCCACTTTCCTGAGAGTGGTTGGCTCAGAACTTATTCAGAAGTACTTAGGCGATGGGCCCAAACTTGTCCGGGAATTGTTTCGAGTTGCAGAAGAGCACGCACCATCCATCGTGTTCATTGATGAAATTGATGCCATCGGGACAAAAAGGTAGACTTCCTTTTACCTATTTTGCATTCTTTAATGGTAAAAACCACGTTGCTCTTCTCTCCTACAATTGGTTTGCCCAGTTCCTACTATATATGGCTCTCTGTGGATGCTCTGGGCTCTGCTCTCCCGAGTACCCACCTGGGTCACAGGTACCCAGGAGCTGTGGATGTGTGGGACTTGGTCAGTCGGTAACCATTCTTTGAACATCAGCTCTGCCCTTGAGGAGCTCACAGTTAGGTTGGAGAGAGAATAAATGATGTAACTTCAGGCATGAAGACTGCTACAAGGAAAATAATGGGATGTGTAACTTGCCCATTGGGAGGGTATGCTGATGTTTTTGCTAGAATAATTGAAGGCATGACATACAGGGTAAGACAAGAATGTTGGGGTGTTCTGTCATTCCCCTTTAGGAGATCACTTGGGTCTTCATTCCTTCTTTTCCTTTTCCAAAGATATGACTCAAATTCAGGTGGTGAGAGAGAAATTCAGCGAACAATGTTGGAACTGTTGAACCAGTTGGATGGATTTGATTCAAGGGGAGACGTGAAAGTTATCATGGCTACAAACCGAATAGAAACTTTGGATCCAGCACTTATCAGACCAGGTCAGATTTGCTTTTGTTTCACCGTGGAGAATCAATGTGTTTATATGTATGTTTTTTAAGTGTACTTTGGTGGGATTATAAACTGATACATACAAAGGCATGCACTGCATTGAAACTTAGAATAATTTACCAAAACTATGTCCCCTAGAGATTATAATTAACCCATTTCCTGTTTAGAAAAAAAAAGAAGTGCAGCTTACTGCCATGTTCAGTTTTATATAAACACGCTCTTTGAGGATGAAGCAAATCTGACTGGTTTTCAGTGTGAAAATATAAAAACTGTTCTTGAATTTTAAACAGAACTTGTCTCTAATCCTAATATAACAAAAGTGTACACGACAGTCAAATGTTTAATAATTTTTTCACGTGTTAGGAAAGCTATGTTTCTAGGATATGAAATCTGCACATTGTCTCAGGGTAAGGCGGCAGCTGCAAGTGCCGTCGGCGAGTGTTCTCAGGGCAAACGGGAAATGGGTTAAGGGTAGACTGTTGTCTGTGCAGCTGGGTTCTTTGCGTTCCAGTCTTATGTTGTGATCGTTTCTTTCCTAAATACTCCCTTTTAAGCCTCAAGTAACTTCTTTTTTCTGAAGAAGGAATTCATCTGATAGGTTCATTCTTTACATTCATGTAGCAGCAAGAGCAGCAGAAGCTAATTTGTTTACTCTATTTCATAATGTTTAACATGGAATAATCTATCCTTTTGCACTAAATGTGCCATTTCAGGACCTGTTCCTTTCATTTGTTTTTGAAGGTGGCAGAAAGGATTTCTTTTACATAGGATGAGTTTGAATGTAGAAACTTACATACTACAGAGACGAATGTTCACTTAGTAAGAATTGGAGCTTCTTCCCAGAAGAGTGACTGAAAGTGCATGTGTGCAGAGAGGGGCTGAGGCCTCGCTCTGAGGAGGCAGAGCCTGGGGCTGTGCAGGGCGGGGACTGAACACCTTTCACCTGCAGGCCGCATTGACAGGAAGATCGAGTTCCCCCTGCCTGACGAAAAGACCAAGAAGCGCATCTTTCAGATCCACACGAGCAGAATGACGCTGGCCGATGACGTGACACTGGATGACCTGATCATGGCTAAAGATGACCTCTCTGGTGCTGACATCAAGGTGAGAACCCGGACTGGACAGTACCTCTTGGCTTATCACGTGCATGCACCAGTTAGGGTGTTTCCTCCCAGTGACCGGAGTCCAGAGCAAGGCCTGGCTGCGTTGAATACAGCACATCGGCTCTTCAGGGGAGAGCTGGGTTTCCGTCAGGCTAAACCATGGGATGGGATGGCTCCCGTGGGCCTTTTCATGCTGCTGCCTGTGCTGAACTGCATGCTGGCGGCATCTACAGAACTAGGTTAGTGTCTCAGGAAGGAAAGTCTTCTCTTCTTACCATTGAAATTACCTAGTTTTGCACCAGTTGTTTTACTTTGAAAAATCTCAAGCCTTTAGAAAGTTGCAACAATAGTAAACATCATTTAGATGTACCAAATACTGTCAGTTAACTGGCACCCAGGAGGATTGGCAGAAGCCAGATAAGTCGACTCTCTGCAAACTGGAACTCAAGCAACCAGTAGAAACGTTAACGGAGAGTCTACGTTCTGAATGTGCTGTTCTTTCTTACAGGCAATCTGTACAGAAGCTGGTCTGATGGCCTTAAGAGAGCGTAGAATGAAAGTAACAAATGAAGACTTCAAAAAATCTAAAGAAAACGTCCTTTATAAAAAACAGGAAGGCACCCCTGAGGGGCTCTATCTCTAGCAAAGTGCAGTCACCTTCAAGGAAATGGTTGGGGGTCCCTGGCCCCTCGGAGGGATGAAGTTGGGGAAGGTGCTCAGAGGAAGCCACGTTCCAGTTGTCTCCATTAGCAGAACACCCTGTGTGCCGTGTCCCTTTCTGAACATGTGCAGTAACCGCTGTGCAGTGCTGTCCTCCCAATAAAGCGCGTACTTTCTCAAGCCCCTCGTCCTGTTTCTGGAGCCCCCACGCCCGCCCCTCGGCAGCAGTGAGTGGGTGGATCTGGGTGTCAGGGAAGCATCTGGGCATTCACAAGAGTGCAAACGTCAATACCTATGGCCTCCAGCGCTGGTGGTCAAGTTGTATAACAGCAGCTAATGGGATCATAACCACAGAGCCAACAATCTCTGTTAAAGCCACAAAGGCTGAGTTCCTATGGCTGAGGCTTCAGAAGGAAACAGCTTTCCCTCTGGGCGGTCTGTGAAGCTCTGCGTTCTCAGTGCTTGGGGGTGGGGGTGGGCAGGAAAGAAT
Source organism: Craseonycteris thonglongyai (assembly GCA_004027555.1). NCBI lineage: Eukaryota > Metazoa > Chordata > Mammalia > Chiroptera > Craseonycteridae > Craseonycteris > Craseonycteris thonglongyai. The sequence goes on along the minus strand of PVKE010003575.1, from coordinate 22,740 downwards.
ATTGGTGCTGCTGAAACAAGTTACCTAAAAATCTCAGAAAGTCAGGGATGAAGAATCATACCAGCCCAGCCTGTCCTTGTTCTTGGGATTGGAGATTGCATCTTGGTCAAGAGCACCCAAAAATGTGTCAGGGACCCTCCCCTTTTCTCCATCGTTTCCTGCCCTTTCATTTCTTGACAGTTTAAGTCTTAAAGCCAGCGAGTGGGGAGCAAGCGTCCACCTGGCCAGCAAACTTCTTAGGGTGTTTCATAACACTGCCCTCTTATTCCCAACCAGTGTGCATCAGTCTCTAGCCCAAACCCTGTCCCACAACACATTTTCTCTTCAGCAATTCTAGAGGTCATGATTCTAAAGCCAGAGAAGCTAATAGCCCTCAGAAGTCAGAACAAGCACATGGCCAGTCGGGCCCTTCCCGTCTCAGTGCTGAGGCAACCGTGTGAAAACGTACCTTCGGCCGAGCGTCTCGGGCAGGGCTGGGCCTGGGGGAAGCAGCTGGCCGTTCTCCGTCTGCACGTAGTAGCCACTGTCAGGCTCCCCTGCAGCAGCAGTCCTGGCTTCTGCAGGATGTGCTCACCACACTGGTGTGCACACAAGTGCTGAGGGTCCTGTCTGAGTGCAGAGCCTGACTCAGCAAAAAGGCCACAGTGCCTTTCTTACCAGCTCGCAGGTGACGCTGCCAGTCCACAGACGGGCACCACCGAGTGAGGCTCGGAATAACACGAAACTAAATGCACTTGATCCAGGCCTTTTAAACGACTCCCCACTGTTCTGACGGGCAAAATCAGCCCTACTAACCAGCCGGAGGAGGAGGTCCTGGTGTTGAGTAACCAGACCATTTGTATCTGCAGAACCCACAAGACTTGGCAGGACCACCCAGGATGCCAGCGTGATGGGTACTCACCAGGGTGGGGCTGGCACCGGCGAGGGGAAGAGCAGAACAAACACACCAACCACAACAGGTTTAGTTATCACTTGGCCTGATTCTTGGCTACATCATAGATACACAGTCACATATATAATATGTAAAACAATAGTTTTTGTGTCAAGCATCCAAAATGTGCAAGAGGTGAGACTCGTAACCCAGACACAAACCATCTAGAGAGAAAGTTCAAAAGCAAGGGTCCGCTCACAGGCATGTCGCCCGTCTCATCCGGGCTCCCACCGGGCAGGTGACGTGGCCCCGTGCGGTGCCTAGTCCTGCAGCAGCAGCTCCAGCTCCTCCAGGGGCAGGCGCAGGCGCAGCTCTTTCTCAGTCATCAGGTCCAGAACCTCCTGCATGCCATCGGGGAAGTACTCCACCGCGTCCATATACAGCACCTGCGGCAGGGGCGTCCGGTCAGCCAGCCCTTCCTCCGCGCTCCAGCCCCTCCCAGTCCTAGCCACGCCCTCCAGTCCTACCCACGCCCCGGGGGGCGCTGAACTCAGGCCCCATGGAAGTGAGCAGGCTCCACGCGAGGTGTGCTCTTTCTACAGCGGGACTGAAGTTGCTGGCAGTCACCATACATTTCGTTTCTGAACGTGTCCTGACCTGGGCTCTGCAAGGCAGACGTGGGGCACAGACCCCGATGCTCAGTGTCTGCGCTGAACTCGGGGCGCACGCTGGGCCTCTAGGTGCCCACAGCAACAATCCTATGAACAACTAGCTCCAGCGCAGGGGAAGGAAACACGGCCCCAGGTCCGGCTCCGCGGGGACGGCGTCACTACGGGAAGGCCTGGGACCTGCTGTCTGCACACGGGTATGGCCCGGGCAGCCCCTCGCTGGACTGACACTTGGCAGGAAGGGCCTTGGGAATCTGAAGAGACCGTGCCCTTCAGAACTTACCTTCACCCAAGGACAATTCTGAAGTGCTTTGTAGAACACACCTTTGCTTCTTTCTTTATTTCCTAAGGAAACCTGAGGTAAGGGGGGGAAACAAGGGGCTGAGACAGGGAGGCTGTGGAAACCACTCCCTGGCCTGACACCCACAGCGGCTACTCAGCCTCAGGCAGTCAGCCTGTGGGGACAGCCTGTACCATCTCAGTGGCCACTGGGTATATGTACCACGGGACACTGTCGGGCCACCACGGGACACTGTCGGGCCACCAGCGGACCCGGGGTGCTGACCTTGACCACTCCTGACTGGTTTTTATTGCCCCCTTTGCTGTGGACCCGCTCGCCTTTCACTACCAACAAACAGGGCCTGGAACGAGGCCACATGTGCGATAAGGCCGATGACTACAGAAACAGGAACTATTTGTTCTAACATCCTCCGTTTTCTGAAAACTATCTTAGAGAAATGAGAGAACGAGGACTCTTGAAATCGATAACATTGAAAGTAAATTTCGGTCAGGACTTCCAGTCAGAACATGCAGATATTCAGCAGGTTTTCCCTTAGTTATAAAGTCCTTAAGTCTCAGCTCAGACATGCTCTTTCCACGCCTGCTGTAGAAGCTGGTGCCCTGGAGGCCTCTCCCAAGTCCCAGGGAGGGGTCCATGGCTCAGTGGCCCCTCCAGGCATTACAGCCCCCAGGCTGGCCGGTGTCTGACAGGGCACAAGCCAAGCTCAGGGCGCTCGGGTCAGCTGCTGGGCTTTTCACCTACCCACCCACCTCCCCCAGACTTCCCGTCCCCAGGGGGAACCTCCTAGTGGATTCCGGGTCTCCACCAGGTGGTTGGTGTTCAGCATGCAGCCTGCGCGGCCACTGAGGGCTGCTGACCAACCTCCCAGAAATGATGGCAACAGCTTCTAGAGACTCCCATCTATGGCTCTGGAGCTGTCTACCAAGGTCAGCCTCACTTCCTTTTCCATTTATTCAAGGCTAACTCACAGTCGGCACGACTGACCTTGGGCTGTAACCAGCATCTGTGAGCCTTGCAGACAAGGCTCAGGCCTTCCCCACCTCCTCCAAGTGCCTGCCACACACGGCCAGCGTCATGGCCGGATGACTCCTGTCTTCCCCATGTCATGAGCCTCAGCCATTCTGATGCTAGACCTCTGAATGTATACCCAGGAGCCAGTGAGCTGTCCTTCCCTCACACACCAGAACACTAACGTGTCCTCACCGAAAACACCGACCATGCTTAGAACTTCTCGCTGAACTTTCTCAACCACTGTATTTGTGGGAGACACGTAATCCTGGAATGCAGCAAATCCAGGCCTGTAAGTTGGCCAGCCTCAGATGAGAACTGCTCTCTGTGATTATCACCTGGCCTCCAGAAGACACGTTGTGTCAGGTACGGAAGGTTCAACAGCAGGTGAGAGCGTGGAGGGGACCACTGGGTTTTTCCATTCAGGATTTTACATGCTGAGACGTGGCCTTTTTATGTATCTCGTTCCTCACTAGAGCAGAGCCTCCATGGGAGGAGAAGTTCATGAGCACCACTCTGGCTTCTCTACGCCTCCCTTCCTCACCTTCTACATTTCCTCATCTTAACAAACCACGACTCCTTGTACAATTCCTAGGTCAGGGTTGAAATCTAACCAGTGGGCAAGTAACTCCCATGGGACCCCGCTGACCCCGTTTTGGGGACTGGGTAAAAGCTGTCCCCGCAGGCAGACCAGGAACGGCTCGGGGTTGAGCCAGGACCATCTACAGAAGACACGGCTGGGGGAGAGGCAGAGCTGCTGGCATCCGTCTCCAGTGGCCTCCAAGCCACCAACAGTCTGCAGGGCCAACCCCAGGGACAAGCCTCACACGACAAACTCAGCAAGCCAGACCCTCGTGAACACGTGACACAGCTCTGCAGCCGGCAACCCGGACCTGTGCTGGGGCTGGGCGGGTGATTCTCTCCCAGCGCACGGGGCACCCACCTGCCGCAGCAGGACAAGCGTGAGCTCGTTTACAGGAGCTCTGCTGCTTGGTAACCACTTGCTTTGGCATTTTTGTACCGGCTTATCTGACGTGTGCCACCCGCTTACGGGAGAAGCAGCATGGCTACGAAATGAGAAGGCTGAAGGTCTTCAGGCTTTTGCAAAATTTGATTCTCTTAATGAGTATAAGCACATCTGAGCAATTGTTAGCTGACACAATTTTTTGAAAAATTTGACAAACTGATATCCAAACCTCCCCAAATAAAAGGTAGAGTTCTATAATGCTTCATCTGAGTTTTCCTAAGAAGAGGCTGACCGTATTGCTAGAGGTTTATTTATTCACCACTACAAAGGTGAACTGAAGGCCTCCGTTCCCACCAGCTCTTGTCTCTGAGGCCCCATTAACATGTTCTAACTTCACGGCTCCCTTCTGCTGCCCTCCCAGCACCGCAGCCGACACCGGGGCGGCCAACCTTCTGGCTTCCCTGGACCACACGTAAAATACACTGACACTAACGATTGCTAATGAGATTTTTTTATTTAAACCACAAAATACAGTATTTTAATAAAATTTGTGAATTTGTGTTGGGCCACATTCAAAGCTATGCTGGGCCACGTGCAGCCCACAGGCCACAGATTGGACAAGCTTGCATTACACTTTGCTCTTGGGCCCAATACGACTTTTTCATTGCTTTTATCAAAGCTTTCGGAGCCCATCCAGATGCCTCTGGAGCTGCTAGGGGCAGTAATGCTCTAATTAGCCTTTGGTCAAATGCTAACCTCCAAAAGATAGTTCTCTAAGAGCCCAATCTTGTATATGATTCATGTACAAGGTCAGTCCTAACTTCTGAAAGGTAAAATATTTATTGTCACTTGGATATGACTTAGTAGCCTTGAGCTAAAACAATACTCAAGTGGCCTCAAGGAGTGTTTCTAAAAAAGCGTGCAACTTGGCTGTAGATGTATTAACTGTGAGTGAGGACCACCCCGATGCCAGCCCTTTAACCAACGTCAAAGCCAATTCACAGAGAACACGAAGCCCAGCCCTTCAGCCAGCACACGCACGTGAACCAACTAAACGGTGACACCATATTCAATCACAATGGCAGTTTTAAGTGAAAACAAAGCTGCTTTGGAAATGTCTAATTTAAAAACCACATTCTAGATAGAATCTTATCAATCTTTTTAATAACAAACAGACCGGGACCTGGAAATTCTTTTGAGCAGAATGGCAAAGCCCTTAAGTATCTTTCAAATAAAAGCTTATATCAGGGGTGGCGAACCTTTTGGCGATTGAGCGCCAAAGTTTATGAAATAAGAGTATACTCGCTCGACTCGTGTGCCAACCCATCGAGTGAGATAGAGGTATCAATTATTTTTATGTCTATAAGAGGCATAGGATGTTTTTATAACAAAAAAAAACAGTAATTCTGCATCCTGAAATAACTGCTCTGTGTGCCACTTTGGGCATGTGAGCCACAGGTTCGCCACCCCCGGTTTAGATCAAGCTTGTCCAGCTTGCAGCCCTGCGGGCCCAGGATGGCTTTGAATAGGGTCCAACACAAATTCATTAATTTTCTTAAAAGTTTTTTTTTTAGTTCATTGGCTATCTTAGTGTATTTTATGTGTGGCCCAAGAAAGTTCTTCTTCCAACATGGCCCAGGGGAGCCAAAAGGTTGGACCTCCCTGTACTAGACCATTTCTAAGTTGTTGACTCAATGAAGTCCACGCAGAGAAGCCCATATGAGGTTCTGCTGCATCTAAACGCCCAGTAACCACTCCTCTCACTCCACCAAGTACTCTGAGTAAAACTGCAACTTGCAACCCTTCCCAAGTCCTGAGAGACCTCATGCTGCTCCCCTAAGGATCCTCACATGAAGGTGTGAGGGTGAAAAGCAAGCGCCTCCCAGCTCCCATGCAGGGCATACTGGAAGCCTGCACTGTCTCCTCCGGAGGGAAGAGACAGCCCTGCATAAAAACAAAAACTAAATATTCTCTCACCAAAAAATTCAAGTACATTCTCCATAGTAAGGGGCACTGTCTGCCGTGGTCACTTCGCATCGCGTTTTCAAACAGGGCTTTGATCCGATGTGTCAAGCCAGTCTCAGGAATGGTGGCATGGACTTCTCTGCCATCCACCCTGCAAGACAAAGGCCCACATGACTTGGAGAAAAGTCCTTGCACCCCCATCCAGGAAGAGACACGTCACTGATAACAAATGCCAACAACGAGCAGATCAGAGCATGTCAGAGACTGTGCGGTCTCTCGGGGCTCTGGGCGTGCGGCGTACAGATGGGCTATGGCCCCTCCCAGGCCAGAGCAAGGCAGTGACCAGGGTCCTGTGGCTTCTGGACCACACTCAGTTGACTACAAGTCACACTCCCAAGTCCTTGCTTCTAGGGAACCTATTAAAGGTGATGTGACTTGTCCAAGGTCACACAGCTGTTAAGTGAAGAGCTGGGATGGGTCCCGAGTCTAGTTCTGGAGCATGATGCGTTTACTACGCAGCTTCTCAGCTACGTGAAGGCTGACAGTCACTACCTGTGCCCCATGAGCAGTGAGCATTCAGGACCCCAAAAAGCCCGGCCTAGGAAGTCAGCCCCAGACGCCTTGAATGCAAGTTGCTACTTGCAAGCCTTTCAGGAGCTTATTCTAGAATTCCCGAACAGCCGCAGCAGGCAGGCCAGGCGCTGGCCCATGTGCACATCTGTCTTCCAGAGGCCTGGCAGGGTGGGGGCAAACGGCAAGCATATGCCACACACATGGTGGGCACACGAACAAGACGGCCTGTACTCACCTCTGGACAGTTTCCACCAGTTTTTTCCTCATTTTCTCAGCTTCAATTGCAAATAGCCAAGGCTCCAAGAGTGTCGTGGACCTCGTGATGGCATCGAAGAACCTCCTGCTCTTACTGGCATTGTGGGTCTTACTCTGAATCTGTACATACGACCTCCAAAGCAGCTGGTTGCCCGGATACAAGTCTAAGGCCTGTGAGAGCGCCTCCCGCAGAGGGGCCAGGGGGCAGACGCTGGCTTTCGCGTGGAACCTGAGCAGGCTTGTGTGCATTAGTGTGACGGCCTCGAGAACCCCACTCAGACTCTGCGGGCTCGCCCCGCCCTCCAGGCCAGGGCTTCCTGGGGAAACGGAGCCCTTCAGCTTTGCAAATACCTGCTCATATATCCGCACAGTCGCCTCGATCCCCACAGTCAAGTACTGGAAGAGCATAAAGCATCTGACCAAGCTAATCAGGCGGCTCAGGGCCGGGGCAGCACCCGGAATGGAGACGCAGCCGTCACCCAAACAGTCCTGCAGTGCGTGTTCGTAAGCCTTCCTGGCTTTCAAAACGTGCACGCCCAAGACTGGCCCGCTGTAGGGCCCGTAGGGTCCAGGCTCCGTCAGCCTGGTTAGCACGTGAACGGCGCGTGCGGGGGCTGCCCCTCTCGGGTCCCACGAGAGCTCCACCTCCAGTTCAGCGTAGAGCAGGCCGAGCTCGCAGAGGTCACCATCCTTCAGCCCACTGCCCCCTGCCAGGCTGAGCGCTGTGTCGAAAACCTTCCTGGCGTCCTCTGTGTTGCCAAGCAGCCACTCCAGATGTGCGTACTGCTTCCAGAGGCAGAAGTTGTTGCGGTTCTCTGGCTCCTTAAGGAGATTCCTGGCTAGTTTTTTGCAGTTCTTTCCTTGTGACTTTAATCTCTTCTTGTTTTTAGTGTGCAGGCACCAAACGACCTAGAGGAAAAAGAAAAGACTGAGTCCAGGTGCGCTGCGGGTTTATAGCAATTCCCTTCTACTGCCAAACTGAGAAAGCCACACAAGGCGTGTCTGCCTCCGTCCTTGTCACACAGCTGGTAAACATGCAGGCTCTCTGAGCCGGGAAACCACTCAGGGCTTTACCAAAGCCATGGGTGCCCCAAACTGAACACGTCCAGGCTTCCATCTGAAACCACTATAAACAAGGCTTATATACTCCAAATGGGCTTCTCCAAAGGAAGGTGGCCACCAAATTTTATCAGACAATGCTATTTTAATAATACAACCTGGTGTGTGCAGCCTATACATAGTTAAAAGCATCAGCACTGTGGGTGTGAAGGCAACACTAACTGGTGGCCAGCAGAGGGCAGGAGAGTCGATCCTAGATGAATCACTAGCAGGTAAGATATACTGTAATACCTATTTTAATAAGCCCCTAAATCCTCTGACCCCGCTTAAGCTCAAGCCTGGTTAACACATGAACAGCTAACGCTGGGGCAGCCCCTAGCTAACTGCTCATAGAGTCACAGGCATCTGGTAACACACAAATCAACACAACAAACAGCGCCAGTCACAGAGGAGCTGGGCTCACGCCCGCTCTCCTCGTTCTCACCGCAGCCCCTCAGATGGGGCATCCACACCCAGCTGCCTCAGGGTCCCCAAAGGAGGAGCTGCCTGTGAGCCTGTGATTCCCTTATGAACACGGACGCACAAGGAAGCGCCCACATGGGAAACGTGGCTGGAGGTACCTTTGCAATCTCGTACTGCAACCAGGAGAAGCAGAGCTGGGACCTCTCCTGGCCTGAAAACAGAGGCATCACCAGCTGGAAGACGTTGTGGATAAACTCCTCGCCCTCTCGGCTGTGGCCCCGGATCCAGGGCCGGCAGCCTAGCCGGTCCGTGTGCCCAACACAGCTGATACCAGAAAATGAAAGGTTGAGAAAAGTCAACGGCTTTTCATCATAAAGCCCATTATCGAAGATGCTGTTCTCATCCATGGCCAGGTAGAGGCAGGAGGCTGGAGGGCTGAAGCCAGATGGCACGCCCAGGAACTGCAGAAAGGCTGCCATCAGCTGAAACTGAAGCTCTTGGCTGGACAGTCGGATCAGGGACTGTCCAATATCATCAAACAGCACCTGCAATAAAGACAAAATAATGAAGGGACCCACTCGGGAGCTCGGTTTATTTATTTACTGCAACAAACAAAAAAGCCTATACAATTTTTCCCATAATTCTTTTCAAAGAAGCAAGCACAGTAATTCTGCATTTTTAAACCTGACTGAGCCGTCAAGCTTCCATGTGAAAAAGTGACTGAACAACCTGGAAGACAACCTCCAGAGGGGGCGATCCTCCCGGTCAAGGGCAGGCGCTATCTGGTCAACGGCCCACAGCGCAGCAGCCAATAAAAGCCTACCCTGGTTTCCGCGAAGAGGGAAGTTCCCACAGACAGGAAGGAGCAGGCTGGCATCTCCTAAGCCAGGCGCAACCCCAAACCCAAAGACGCACGGGCCGTCCCTCCGGGGGGGGGGGGGGGGGCAGGGTGTCCCTCCGGGGCGGGCACCTGCCTGCCGCTCGGGATCCTCACAGTCCTCCTCAGTCTGCTGCTTGGTCTTATCTGGGCGCCATGGCCGCCAGTGCCTCTGGTCTCGGGACTGCTCGGCGCCCAGCCAGATCTGCCACCTGGGCAGGGTCTTGTCTCTTATTTCCTGGTCGTCGTCTTCTGGCTCCTCGTCATCATCTAGACAAGAACAACGCTTCGGGTCACCTACCCGGCAAACAAAACCACACTAGCCCCCGGGCAGCCCGGCCAGCTGCTGTGGGGGGCAAGGCCCAGGCCCAGCCTCCGGGACACTCAGCACGTAGAGACAGCGTGAAATGTTGTCACGTTTTGATACACTAGCTTAGACAAAATGCATGATCAGAATAGATCTCGCCTGTTTCTGCTTTTTTAATGTGGCTACTAGAAAATGTGAAGTTGCAAATGTGGCTTGAAGTACATTTCTACTGGACAGTGCTGTTTTAGAGTGGAAATCTGGAGAGTACGTTGGGATCACAGAATGACAGTTATATAAATGTTAGTTAATAATTATTTTATAGTATTCCTAAAAATAAGTATTTTTCAAAGGATCTGAACGTTGCCAAGCAAATAAAAAAGACTCTTAAATGTGCACGACATGGAGTGGTCGTAACAAGGCTCTTTCTGCAGCAGCAGCCTGTGAAAGGAAAAAGGAAATGTACTTCCTTCGGCAAAAACCCAAACCCTCTAAGTGTTACGCACTGACCAACAGGCCAGACTGCTGCACATCTCCACGGGGAAGAAACCGGCTGCTGTCCCAGGGCGTCGACTGAATGTATTTCTGAGTCTGACATTTGCGCAGCGGCCTTAAGCTAGTGCTGAACGACTTGTACATATAAACAGATGATCATGAAGCAGCACAAGCTGCCGGCACACGCAGGTTCGGGCACCTCACCTGGACTGATGACCACCATGCCGCCCCGTTCCTGCAGGCGCATCCACGCTCTCCAGCCACGGGCCCCCTTCTCCCCAGCCCGGGGCTCTCCGCTGTCCCAAAAGGGCTCAAAGAATTCCACCTGTGCAGGTTTAAAGTATGGAGGTGAGCCTCGCTTGTATGAAAGTGCCGAGTCCCTGGGCAAAGCAAGTGCTAACTGCCATGGGAGGGGCTGTGGTCCTTGACGTCCTGCCTGTTATCAGTCTTTGAAGTACACATGATACACCCCCCCAAACAGGAAATATTACAAAATTGTCTATGTGGGAGGCAGCCTCCAGGACAGCCCCCCAGGGCTCTCCCCCTCCCCCTGTGGTAAACACCCCTGCGTGTGGGCTGGACCCACTAAGAGAACATGGCAAACAGTGATGGGACTACAAGACTGGTTACAAGACTGGCAGGGTCACCAAGAAGGCCGGTCTAACAGAGGAGAGTGGCTCTGCCGGTTCCTCTACTGTCACTGGGCCCCTAACACCTGAAGTCACTTGGCTTTCAAGACCTTCTGAGGGCAACGTGAGTCAAGGTTTCAGCAGGACAGACTCTGAGGTCTTGAGGACATGACCACATCTCAACTAACTGTACAGTCCTCACACCTGGCAGAGTGCCCAGCACACAGCAGGACCTCAACGGATACTTGTTGGCACCGAGCTGACACACAGGCGTGCAAGGAATTCAGAGGTCTGCGTGTTAAAGCCCAGCCCCGCGTTCACACGCCCTCATTCACGGCGACACTGGGTCCGTCATGTGTGGTGACCAGCTCAGTGGCAATAAATAATTCCACATGGAACAGAATGCGACACAGCAGCAGAGAAGACAGCGGCCGTGTTATGCACTGACGATAAGGACAACAGCTCGCTCAGCAAAGGCTTTTGTGAGGAACTTTAGAAGAAAATGAGCGGCTTCCAACGAGAACACCAGGAGCCACAGGGCTGTCCAGCCTGAGCCCTGGGGGCGCCTCACACGCCAGACGAGCACGGTGTCCGGGGGCCCCAGGGAGACCGGGGGCGTAGCCATCCTGCTGGGGCCCTGACCCCACCTGCACGCCAGCCACGTGCACGCCAGCCACCTGCACAGGGAGGCTGGGAAGACTACTCTCCCTCCTGACAGGTTGTGCTCTTATTAGAAGGAGGGATGTGCACACAAGAAAAAGAAGGAATTTTTAAAAAGTGTGATGAATGGCTATAACCACAGAAACACAGACCAGTAATACCATACTGCCTGTTGCATGTTATACTGCTGTTTATGGTAACAATGTCTCGTAGTTATAAAGATGCGGAATGTCATCAACTAAAAAGCTTTATTTCAAAGTTGTCTTGTAAATACTTTGCAATTATTCATACGTGTGCTGTTAGCATTTAAATCCTCCGGAGTGTGGGTCAGGAGAGGTTCTTCACGCTCAGTGCTGGGGCCACACCATCCCCATGACAACGGCTCTCGTCACACTGAGTGTCAGCAAGGGGACAGCGGGGAGGGGAAGGGCAAGAGGGGGATCCTGTTCCTCACCCCCAACCACACTCCAGTTGCTGCACAGTCAACGAAGAATTTGTTCTGTAGCTCAGCATGTTCTTAAGGTAGCAAAGCATGCCTTCAATTAACTTTGTTATCTGGTTTAGTATACAGCTAATCAGTTATACCAATATTAACCCATATTCTTTAACCCAATTGTGTCTAGAAAAAAATAAAAGACAATTCAGGCAATTCATGAAAATTCCACAAGGTGGAGACCTCAGCCCCTGGAAGGTGGCCACAAACTCAGGGGTCCTGACCACCCTCCACCAGACCCTCTCTGCACACCAGGGAGCTGAGTTTTCTTCGTGGAAGACGGGAAAGAAGCTTCTTAGAGGGATAGCTCTATGATGAGATTCTTTATGGCTTCACCTCACAAATACTGGTGATATCCACTTGTCATCTGACTGACTGACCCCTCCTCTAGGCAAATAAAAGCTGTACCTGTCCTTTGGTGGGCAGATCTTTCACGCTGTCAGGTTTGAAGAAGGTGAAGTCAATCATGGCCTGGAACAACGAGACGGCCTTCTCGGCGTGACCCGCCTGCCGCAGGAAGTGGCACTGCTGAAGGAAGAGTGCTGAGAGCCGGGAAAGCAGAGGAGGAGCCCGGTGAGCAACCCCGAAGGCGAGCGAGGGACCGTCTAAAACCACGCAGTTAAGCACCCAGAACATCCCCTCCCTGAAATCAGCTGTATATTCAAAGCTATAATACCTACACTACCTGATTTGAAGGGATTTACAACAGTAATCAAAGCATATTTATTCTAATTTTTATATGAGACCATCACAGAAAACAATTATTAACAAAACTATACACATTACGTAAACTTAAGACAAGAGGTTGCTCTGGGTACTGTTTATCCCTAAAAGCTCATTCTTACAAGGAAAGTGTAGGAAGAGAATGGCGCAGATGTTTTTAACAGACAGCTAAGCTCTGTACTCAGTTGAGACCACTAGATGGCATTATCTACCGGCACTTTTCATCACATGTTCGGAGTTGGCCATAACCGAATCAAGGTTCCACATTTGGAAATTTCACTTTGTCTTAACTGTGGTACAATTCCATTTACTAAATAACATTGAGTTATTTGAGCATGTCACAAAGGGTGTCAAATACAAGGCTCTTTATGTCAGTGTGGTGAATGCTTATTACTTCTAGAGCAATACAGTTCTCTTTAGAAGTTAATAGTAATAGCAGGGTTTTGATCAAATAAATGCCTGCCATGTGCCAGGCACCAAGCTAGACTCGCCATATATTCTCTCAGTTACTGTGCACAATAATCTGTCAATCAGGTGTCATGCTACAGGAGCTCAGATAGGTGAAGCAACCTATCCAAGGTCACATGAGAACAGAGAAGGGCAAACCCAGGATTCAAGTCAAGAGAGAGACTCTCCAACTCCTACATTAGCATGCTGCCTCCAGTATGTCATTAGCAGACAAAATTTATATTCCAGGCTCCTTCGGGATACACCAAAAACGTTAACAGTATCAGAATATCAATAACCCACACATCTATGCAACGATTTCCAGTCAGTCAGGGCACCCTGCAGACACTACTTCCTGAGACCTTAGAACCGGGTGCGATGAGCAGTATGGGCATCTCAACACACAAGAACACCGGCAGCCACAGCGGTTAAGAGGTCTGACTACGCTTCCCACTTAACAAGCGGGGAAGCTGGCACTACTACTGCTTTCCTAACCCCAATGACTTAACGCCCCTCATCCCCACAAAGAAGGTGGAAGCGGCAGAATCTGTCATGACCAGACAGAGTCCTAACAAGTTTTTTTCTTGATTAACCGATCTTATCCACTTACCAATCACTGTTATCAATTTAGACGTTTTCTAAAATAAAATCTTCCCTTTCAGCTAGAGCCACAGCGTGATCCCGCCCACGTCCCCTTACCAAACATGGCCTCCTCTGTGCCAGGCAACTCGGGGTGAGATAAGATGCTGCCGTCCTTCACCGCAGACAAAGTGCTCAAGCATTTTCCATAGAGACTGTGAACTTTCGAGACTGAAAAGGTACTGAACTGGCTCTGGCAAAATAACAGGTACTTCTGCCACAGGGCCGTGTTGTTGGGATGCAAGAAGATCAGCTTCTGCCACTCCCGGACCAGCGTGGCAGGCTCCCAGAGCTCCGCACACAGCTTCAGCTTGGCCAGCTTCAGGTCCACGCTGCTCGGGTTGCCCTCGATGGCCCGCTCCAGAATGGCCAGCTTCTTCTCCAGAACAAGCCTCAGGGACCGCTTCCGCTTCTCCTGCCCTCCATCCTCGATGCCATACAGGCCAGGACTCTGCATGACCTCGTCCTCAACACAGAAACACCAGTTTACAAATCAACAGGAACCGGGGGAACCCTCAGAACTTCCAACACTGTTCACGGAGTTGCCTGTAAGCCCAGGGGGTTTCTCACCACTTGGAATGAATGGCGACTCAGACTTTTTCTTGATAACCACTTGGTTATCAATTTCTCTTAACAGAAATTCCATTCCCAGGATGCCTGTGCCACCTCATGTTCTTGTGTTTACTTCACCTGGTTTACCTGTTCACTCTCTGTCATTTTAAGCTTTGATTTTATGTATCAATCAGTAGCATGCAATGCCTTGAAAACATTTTCTGAAGAGTCAACTTTACCATTCAAACAGCACAATGTGGGACAAAATGTAACTGTATAAGTGGTTAAAAAAAATAAGTAAAACTAAGACAAAGGCCTGTATTTTAGAAAGAGAGCACACAGCTCTCACCACGTACCATATTTTCCGGCGTACAAGACGACCGGGCATATAAGACGACCCCCTAATTTTACAGTTAAAACATAGGTTTAGGCCTATATTCAAGCAGTCCCCTCTCTCAACTCCGTGCACTCACGTGTCAACTGTACTCCATCCCCTCTCAACTCCGTGCACTCACATGTCATCTGTACTCCGTCCCCTCACTCAACTCCGTGCACTCACATGTCATCTGTACTCCATCCCCTCTCAACTCCGTGCACTCGCATGTCATCTGTACTCCGTCCCCTCTCAACTCCGTGCACACACGTGTCATCTGTACTCCATCCCCTCAACTCCGTGCACTCGCGTGTCATCTGTACTCCGTCCCCTCTCAACTCCGTGCACACACGTGTCATCTGTACTCCATCCCCTCAACTCCGTGCACTCGCGTGTCATCTGTACTCCGTCCCCTCTCAACTCCATGCACTCGCGTGTCATCTGTACTCCGTCCCCTCTCTCAACTCCGTGCACTCGTGTGTCGTCTGTACTCCGTCCCCTCTCAACTCCATGCACTCACATGTCATCTGTACTCCGTCCCCTCTCAACTCTGTGCACTAGCGTGCCAACTGTACTCCGTCCCCTCTCAACTCCGTGCACTCGCGTGTCATCTGTACTCCTTCCCCTCTCTCAACTCTGCACTCACATGTCATCTGTACTCCATCCCCTCTCAACTCCGTGCACTCGCGTGTCATCTGTACTCCTTCCCCTCTCTCAACTCTGTGCACTCACATGTCATCTGTACTCTGTCCCCTCTCAACTCCGTGCACTCGCGTGTCATCTGTACTCGTCCCCTCTCAACTCCGTGCACTAGCATGTCATCTGTACTCCGTCCCCTCTCAACTCCATGCACTCGCGTGTCATCTGTACTCCGTCCCCTCTCAACTCCGTGCACTTGCGTGTCATCTGTACTCCACAAATGCCTCTCCGTGCCTGTTGAACATCTACTGTTCTTTCAAGAGTCTAGTCAAATTTCACCTTCTCTCGGAAGCCCTTTCTCACTCTCTATGGCAAGTCATTCCCAAATTCCATCCCCAAATTACACATTCAAGCATTTACTACCCAGATTGCACTTAATTCTTCACACGTCAGCATTCCTCACTGCGCTCTGGGCAAGCTCGGGGCAAGGGCTATACTCCAGCAATCTTCATGACTTCAGTGCCCGGGTTCCTCTCAGGAGTCCAACACTGCTGCAGAGTACCCCGGCTCGCCCCAAACGAGGACCAGCATGCTAAGGAGGGAGAGACCTGGGACAGCCACACTCACCTGAAAAGCAACAAACGCCATCCACAGCTCAACATCCCGAGGGTTCTCCCGAACCCTCCTGTTAAACTCCTCCACCTTGGCCTTGAGAAGCGCATTCTCTCGGTCTGGCTGGGAGTCAGGCTGCTTTGATTCCTGCTCCGAAGGACCCTGTCCTTGTAACCACTGTGTGGTGGATTGATCATAAATCCCCAGAGGGTTCAACCAGGTTGTAACAGGAAGACCCACGTCGTCTGAGTACTTCACTGGGATAAACGAGATGGGCCCAGATGAGAGAGGTTCGGTTTTTCTGCCAACGGCAACTCCGTCAATGCTCATTAAGCCCACGTTCTTCTTGGTGAAATAGCGCTCAGTGTGCCTGTGTGAACGCTTCTTTTCTGCGGGGGCCCCCTCCCAGGATATGCGCTGCTTCTTGGGGTCAAGGCCAAGGCAGGAGTCTCCTTTCCTCTTGTATCTTATGTTTGAAAAAGAGAAAAAGTTACAGAGGGAACATCAGCACTAGCTCTGAATGTAGGAAGGCTCATCAGACTTCAACTCTGTCATGCAATTAACAACTGCAGATTCAAATTCACCTCACCCTCAAATTGTTTCTATTTAGAGAAATACGAGGGTTAGCAATTAACGTTTTCTGCTCATTTGACTTGTTCCTCTAAAACTTCAATTCTTTGTTAATGTCTCATGGATTTAAGATCATGCCTGTCTTCCAGATCTTAGTAATTTATACTTTCCTGGAACTTTGTAAACTATTGTCATATACATTATGTCATTTGATCATCACAATCATATGTGACAGGCAAGTTGGAAATTATCTCCCCTTATTCCTAAATAAGGACACTGAGACCTTGAGTGACACTAACCTGTCTCCTAGAGCAAGAAGCCTTTTCCTCAATGATGTCCTGTGTCCCTACTTAAAAAGACACCATATAGGTCTAAGATTCTTTTTTAACCCTGAAACAAAGTATGTCAAATAAAATTACATCTGGCTATTTTCTACTCCAGAGGAAAAGAGGCTGGGTTCTAAAATGCTTTTATGGAACATGTAGGCGTCCCCAGAGTTGCAAAGACATGACTACTGAATGAATATCTGCTCAAAAGCTAAGGGAAATTGTGCACTTTTCTGTATGTATGTTACATAAACATCCCAATTTAGAAATAGACAAAGATCTGAACAGAATTCACAAAAGGAGACATGAATGGGCAATAAACACATGAAAATAAACACATGACTAATAAACATTGTTAGTCATCAAGGAAATGCAAATTAAAACCACAAAGAGATACACCACATAGCCACTAAAACAGCTAAAATTAAAAAGACTGGCAACACCAAATGCTGGTGAGTAATCTGCGGGGAGTAACCAGAACTCTCATATGCTGTTGATGGGAATATAAATTGGCACAATCACTTTGGAAAAGACAGTTTCTTAAAAACACTAAGCAGAGACCTAGCCTGTGACCCAGCAATTCTATTCCTAAGTGTTTACCCAAGAAAAAGGAAACCACACATCTACACAAAGACTAGTGTACAAATGTTCTCAGCCGCTTTATTTATAACAGTCCAGTCCTGGAAATGGTTCAGATGGACATCAACAGAGGAAAGAATAAACGGTGGTATGGCCACACCATGTATCACCGCAATGAAAAGAAGCTACTGGGAAGCCGTGATGGCTCAGCAGGTTGAGCGCTCGCTTTGCAGCCCTGGGGTCTGGGGATCGAATCCCACCCACTGCAAACCCGTGTGCTGAGCTGGGGTGTGACCCCAGTTCATTTCTTGCCGGGGCCCATGCAGGGGGCCCCTGGCTCAGATCCTGCCCTGCACAGCCCCACACCCACCTGTGGAATAAAACTATATCAAAAACTAATAATGTATGACTATGGAGAGTGCTCTGGGCCCTCCCACTTCTGTCTGTCAGAAAAAACCCCCAAAAATAAACCTTAAAAAAAAAACAGGGAAAGCTGGGATGGCTCAGCGGGTTAAGCACTCGCTTTGAAGCCCCGGGGACCGAGGATCGAGTCCCGGCCCCGGCCCAGGCGGACCCATATGCCCTGCGTAGCCCTGTGCCCACCTGTGGAGTGAAACTATATGGAACACTAATGTCAACTATGGAGACTGCTCTGGGCCCTCCCCCTTCTCTCTGTCTCTCTGTCTCTGTTTCTCTCTGTCAAAAATCAATAAAATAAATCTTTAAAAAACAAACAAACAAAACAAACAAAAAAAACAAACTACTGACAAATGCCACAACATGGATGAAGCTCAAAAACATTTCAGACACAAAGAGTACACACTATATGATTCCATTTATGTGAAGTTCTAGCATAGACAAAACTAACTGATGGGGTAAAAATTAGAATGGCAATCGCCTCTGGGGAGGTCGGGTGTGGCTGGAAAGGAGCAATGGAGAAGCTTTCTGAGGTCACAGTAATGTTCTGTATTTTCATGGAGGTCTGGGTTATCTAGCTGTGTGCCTTTGTCAAAATCAGGAAATGAAGACTTGTATATTACATTGTATGGAAACTTTAAATCAAAGGAAAAAACTAAACAAACCTTGGACTATAGTTAATGATAGCTACGCTGAAGTATTTAAGGGGCACTAGACTGGTATTGGCAATTTACTTTGAAATGCTTCAGAAAATAAGATGGGGCTGTGGACGTGTCTCACACACACATACGAGTTGTCTCTCAAACCCCTTCTCCTCCTCTTCTTCCCTAACTCCTCCTAGGCCTCCTCAAGACACTCTCTCTCCATTCCCTGTTAGTAAAAACAACTTTAACAAATGCATGATGAGACAAAATCGTGCTACAAGAGCTGTAACAGCCCTAAGGAACAAATTTTAAGTAAAAAACGATGTTTTGTCCTTAATTACTATTTTCACTAAAAATGAACACTATTGTAGATATTCATATAATTTCTTAAAAAATGTTTCCTGAGTTTTCTGACTGGTCTACTGATCTATATTATTAAGTGTCTACTTTGAGATGTGTGTGTAGGTAAACAATTATTTGTACACACACAGATCCTGTATTAAAGTAGTTGATAGAGGGGAAGCTGGGATGGCTCAGCGAGTTAAGTGCTTACTTTGCAGCCCCAGAGTCTGAGGATCGAATCCCAGGCCCGGCCCATGTGAACCCACATGATGAACTGGGGTGTGCCCCCAGTTCAGTTCTTGCCGAAGCCTCTGCTGGAGGCTCCCGGCCCAGTTCCTGCCCTGCGCAGCCCCGCGCCCACCTGTGGAGTGAAACTATATGGAAAACTAATGCTGTCAACTATGGAGACTGCTCTGGGCCCTCCCTCTTCTCTCTGTCTCTCTGTCAAAAAACAATAAAAATAAATCTTTAAAATAGTTGATATATAGCATCAGGCTTTCCTCCTGACTTCTAAGCATTTTCACATATCAATAGCCTTAAAAATATATAATTTTTATTGGCTTCAAACTGGCCCATTGGAGGGGTATGTCATAATTTATTTAACCATTTCCCTATTGTTGGACATTTAGGTTATAGCCAATTTATCACTTGTCACAGAATATTAATAATTGGACCTGGGATGTATTATATAATTCAATATTCCCCCAAATGAAGGCATTTTTCCTATGAAATCCTTATCAAATAAGCAGCTAATCTTCACTTGAAGAATTCCAGAAGTAGGAACCCCCACTGTGCTGGCATGGAAAACCAAGCAAGGTTTTAGGGATACTAAAATAATTTAAAAATATATGAATACATTTTAAATATGGTAGTCATTTACTTCAGCCATGAGGTTTTAGTAGATAATATGCAGATATAACTGATTCATATCACATATTTTTTGTTGGAATTGCTTATATGGTGAGGTATAATGTCATAAGAGAAAACAATTAAAATTTGGAGGTGCAGCAAAGTGATGAAAATTAAAAATTTTATTTTTAATTGTTCTTGACAGAGAGAGAGAGAGAGAGAGAGAGAGAGGCATGGACAGACAGAAAGAGACAGAGAGAAGAGGGAGCGCCCAGAGCAGTCTCCATCATTGTACATTAGTTTTTCGATATAGTTTCACTCTACAAGGTGGGCATAGGGCTGCACAGGGCAGGAGCCGGGCTGGGGGGCTCCCGCATGGGAGGCACACCCAGGGCAGGAGCTGAACCGGGCGCCTCTCCAATGGGAAGCTCGTCCCGGTGAGAACAGAAATGGCGGCACACCCTAGTTCAGCATAGGGGTCCTCATGGGCCAGGGAGGGGATTCGATCCTTGGACCCCGGGGCTGCAAGGCAAGCACTCAACCTGCTGAGCCATCCCAGCATCCCCTGAAATTTATTTTAAAAGGCAATTAGCTTATAAAAATGATAATGATCTTCAAGGTCTCCTCTTGGCCTTATATTCCACGATTCTCTACCTTCACTTTTCATTGCCTATAAGTTGTTTAAGAACACAGATCGTGTGCTACTGTTCTGTATGTTCCCAACAGTGTCTTACAAAGTACAAAGTGTCTAAAGAGTTTGATAAGTATTCAAATATTTTTGCTAGACAGATCAGAGTAGAAAAGTTTAAACTCATTACTGAAGCAAATACCACCACCTATTTTTATGATTATCTGGTGATGCACACTGGAGACATTTTTAAAAAGTCATTACCATTTAATGTCACTTTAAAAATGGCATATGTGGGCAGTGGATAAATAAAAGGCTTTCCAAGCTTTTTTAAAATGGCATATAGATTAAACCAAACGGTTTCTGGGTAGTTTGTCACAATTATTTCAAGATATTTTTAGATGTACTCATTCAACAAATATTTATTGAACACCTACTATGCCAGCCACTGTGCCAAGCACCATGAATAAATAAGATTAATTGGACTGAGATCTAGTCTCAAGGTTTAAATTTTCATTTGAAAGCCTGGGACATATGCCTGAACAACTTGGCAATAGATGAAAATCTATTAAAGGGAGAGAGGCAGACAGACAGACAGTGGTAGTGCTGAGATAGCGCAGAAGGTGCTTCCCAGCAGGGGAATCAGGCGACACCAGGACAATACCGTGCTATGTCTCCTCGATAGAGCGACTTATACTCCCAATTCGCAGGGTCCGGCTTCTTGTCTGTTCTGAAGGTTTCTCCTGTCAGAGCCTG
Source organism: Craseonycteris thonglongyai (assembly GCA_004027555.1). Taxonomy (NCBI): domain Eukaryota; kingdom Metazoa; phylum Chordata; class Mammalia; order Chiroptera; family Craseonycteridae; genus Craseonycteris; species Craseonycteris thonglongyai. The sequence goes on along the minus strand of PVKE010003575.1, from coordinate 2,057 downwards.
AACGTCCTCCAGCCAAACAAAGCCACGTCCAGTATCAGCAGCAGCATTATTTTCTTGACTGTGAGACAAAGGAAGGTGAAGAAGAGAGGCACTTAGAAACCTTCCAGTTACATAGTTCACACTGTCAGAAACATAAAAGTTAAACATTGCAAACTCCACATAACATCATTTTTCAGAGGATGCCTATTCCCCAAAAAGGTTTAAAATACAAAGCAGAGACTGCCAACACTAAGCGGCACATTACCAAGAAAGAAGTCATTTCAGGAATTAACCTGAGGGATACAGGTACCGGTATTCTTTTTAAATGTTTCATTTAAATGATCATAACTTGAATTTCAAGTAAATTCAAACAAGCTCTTCTCTTTAAAAAATAAAAATAAAAAAAGGTGGGCTGCCCTTGCCCTTATTTGAAAGTGCTCAGATTATTTATTCCAACTCAAAACTCAACAGCAGCAGCCACCGTTCTGAAAGGTTCAGTCTCGGAAGTTACTCAGGCTTGGCCTAAATCTCGTTTTTCTAGCCTCGGCTGTGTACAGCGGTTTGCCTATACGTGCCGAGCTCAGAGTCAAAGGCAAAGAGAGCCCACTGTGAGACAAGACTCTTATTTATCCCTTTGAACCAATTTGTGAGTTGGCAAACTCAGCTCAGTTACAAATGGAACCACACCCCTCGGGGTCGAGTGAGAGAGAGGGACTTTCTGGCATCTGACATCTTTCCTCTGTAAAGAAAATCGGTTCATAATGCTGCTGACACAAGAAGCTGCCAAAGTGGTCAAAACAGCCATTAACTGTTGTTTCATCTTTGTTTCTTAGCTCTGCCAAGATAGAAATAAAGGTTCTGGAGGCTTCTAAATCATTCCTGGCTGGGAATACAAGGGAATGGTATTTCAGGAACACAAAGTAGCTAGCTAGTCATAAATATTTGTTGAATGACACATCTCAGGTTGAAATACAGGGTGATTTTAACACACTTTCCTTCTGAACAACTGTGGAGGAGTATCCGACAGTGAAAACCATAAGGGGCATAGAAGGAAGGAAAAGACTGATGCACTCCAGAAAGAAATGGGAAGCCAACTGGGGGTTAAAAGAAAAAAGGGCTGGCTGCAGACCACCCCTGGGCATACACAAGCCCTCTTCCTCCCCTGCTGGATACTGAGGTCAGGACGCAGGTGAAGAGAGGTCATCCTAGGAAGCAGAGGTCAACTCAAAGCGGTAGCCTCTGGGGAAGCTGTCCCTCGATCACTCTGCAATGGAGTCCCAGGTGGTGTATTGCCTACCATGAACCCACTTTCCTGACCTCGTGGAAAGACTCTCAACTCACTAATACCTTATCCTTGTAAATATGGAAACAATTCTCCCAGGTCTCCTCCCAGGAAGAGACTACAGAAATTAATACTAAGAAAGCGAAAGAGAGGGGATGCAGGGATAGCTCAGTAGGTTGAGCGCGCGCTCACCTTGCAACCATGAGGTCCAGGGATCAAATCCTGGCCTCAGTCCGTGCAAATCCACATGCTGAACTGCGGTGCACAACTGGTGACCACCAGGACGGCGGCGAGAGTTCTCGCCTCCCATGAGGGAGGCCCCCAGTTCAGTTCCACTCCACGTGGCCCCTCATCCACCAGTGTGGAATGAAACTATGTCACAACTAATGACGTGCAACTATGGAGACTGCTCTGGGCCCTCCCCCTTCTCTCTCTCTCTCACCTTCTCTCAAAACAATAAAATAAATCTTAAAAAATAAAAAAGTGAAAGAGAAAGACAAGAACATTCTATTTTGATCTCAGTGGGGTTATTCTGCAAAATACCAACAAACTTAAAAATGCTATCAGGATCCTAAAACCATCAAGAAGCTGCAAAGAGGGGGAAAGCCGGGACGGCTCAGTGGGTTGAGCGCTCGCTTTGAGGCCACGAGGACCGAGGATCGAATCCCGGCTCCGGCCCAGGCAGGACCCACATGCTGAACTGGGGAGTTCCCACAGTTCGGTTCTCTAGCTGTCTCTGTCTCTGTCTCTCTCTCTATCTGTCAAAAGTAAAATAGAAATAAATATGCACTGAAGA